>APFE031300623.1:0-13963 GCA_000404065.3 Pinus taeda
TATACCCTATTACCTATAGTATATCCTATTGTAGGTATAGTAATATATAATATTATAGGTATTAGTATAATATTCCTATATAATATCTATATAGGTACTATTAGTATAGTATTATATACTAATATAATATATAGTATATTAATATCCCATTATATATCCCCTATACTAATAAGCACATAGATAATATACTTAATTACTAGCTATGAGGTATAATATAATATATATTAGTAATATTATCCTAGTATTAACTATATACTAGGTAATGCCTATTCTATACTAATATATTAGGATAGAATATATTGTGAATAGGTGGGATATAGTGTCTTAACATTTAATCAACTTTTCACAATGCTGCCACTTTTCTATCCCAGTCATATGTAATTACATTACTTTGTTTTAAGCTTGAGAGGTAACAAACCATTTACACATGATAACAACAAAAACATCGATGTATGCCTTGAGGATTGTCTGTTTCGAAACAACCTAAGCTATGGTAATGTTGATAAGAAGGAAGAAAAAAGATATTAGTGAAACTTAAATGAACACAACATTCAAGAAATGCTTTATGCCTGAGAAACAAATATGTTAAGGTAGACCCTTTGGAATTCATGATATAAAATACATGTTGTCTTAGCATTCATTGAATTAAACTTAATTATTAGGAACCCTTTATTACTACTTATAATAATAGCATTAATTATTATTATATTAATTAATATACTTAAGCTAAAAATATATAATTATAGCATAACTATATTATTAAGATAAAAATATATGGGGATATAGTATTAATAATATCCTAGGGTACAAATAATTATATTAGGGTATAATAATATACGGGATACCCTAGGGTACCCTCAATAATTAATATATTTATATAGTATTATTATACTATCGAGATATAATAGCATAATGGATATTAATATAAAAGAGTATATAATCGCTAATATATTATATCTTTTATAGCTCAATACTATTAGAGGATCTCTATTTTAATAATATATATATATATATATATATATATATATATAATATATTATGAATTTAGTATATAATATATATATTTATCCTATTATTGTAATATATACTATTATCCTATTTAATATGGGATATATAGGCACTAGGTATTATTATATATATTATAAATTAGTATATATTATAATAGTTTATGTGGATATATAACATAATAATATATTCCTAATAGTATCTAATAATATTATAGGATAATATTATAAATATAACTAGATATCTAATAGTATATCACGACTATTCGACTTTTTAGGGTAAGTCCACTTTTTATGTCTTTTGCTGCTTTTCTGGCGCTTTTTGTATTTCGGCTTGTGTGGGTGATGTCTTCCTGATTTCAATGAACACTTATTGTCATTTTGATGTATGTTAGCTTGTAGAAGCAGTGGTTTAGTTTTTCTTTGCATCTCACCATTGTCACATGCATGACACTGTTTCTGCACTAACGGTCATCATTCCGACGACTCGCTTCACACACATGCTCGATTACCCGCTTTCTGAATCTTACACTCACCTTTTTTCATGCATGATAATTCGCTCTTGCTTCTAGTCGGTCTCGCCATGAATTTAAACCTTCTCATGTTTTCAGTTGCCCATTGGCGGGTCTACGCTGCCTTGGAGCGAAGGTTGCCTTGCCCAGCCAGCAATACACAACCCTAATAATGAAGGCTTTGCATTCCTCCCAGAAAATGTGCAAAACTGGCCAGGACAAAACCTCAGGATTGGTCTGCACAATTCTGGGAGGTAGCGCCCAGTTGGCCCCAAAAAATGTGCAATGTAGTTTTCTGTGTTTTCATGCCCTTGTTGCACAGTTTCAATCCTAAATAAGCGAGGCTGGACTATGCATTATGCAATTCTAGTAGTTAGTTAGCCTCATGACAGCCGAGACTATGCCTTACACAGTTTTGACAATCAGTATCCCAACCTAGCAGTGGAAATTGCGCAATCTTAGAGGTAAATATTAATGCAATCATTCAATTACTAGTCATTATATATCAATTCATCTAGTGAAGAACACGCATCCACTAGAAAATTCTTGTATGGATTGTTTACTCTAAGATTTAGCTTCACATGAAGTGTTATATGTGATAATCATCTCACCAATTTATCGAGAGCGCATGCATATTCCAGAAATGAATTATGTATCCTAAACTTTGAAAGTGAGTGAAGCCTCCTAAAATTTGTTTGTATTTATTTATTCAATGTCAGTTTCATTGATTCACACGCCATCGATATGTCCATTGTGATAACTATCATGTAGAGAATTATTAGATATGGGGTTCCCACGTTTAGTGTTTAATTGATATTTTTTTATTAGTTTTTTTTATAGAAAAAAGAGGTTTTGAACTTCAATTCTTCAAGTTCCAATAATTTCACATTTTTAGGATTAACCAATTGAGCTGCATCGGGACAATATGGGAGTAACTTATTTCCTATTAGCGAGGTATATAATTAATTAATTATAACATATTTTATGTTCTCAATTTCCAAGTTTAATGTTTCATTCTATTTTAATGTTTAACATTTCTCATATTTACAAAATATTCACCAAATTCACAATAATGGTGCACTTTAATGTGTTTCACATCTTAGGCTATCATTTTTATCCTAAATTTGTTTCTAAATATTTGTACTTTATTTATTTTTGAAGTGTCAAGATGAAATAAATTGAATTTGTTTCATAATTATATTAAATATTTGTATCATTGGAAAATGAATACATAATGTGAGAATAGAGATTTTTGGTTGAGGCCTTTTCCACCCACTCTCTTTTCTTTCTTGATTTTGTCCATTAGTATATGTTAACATCATATGGGTTTGTCAATTAAAATATTTTGATTAGATGTGTGAGGGAGGTAAAATTCCTATCGGGGATCCCAGTTGAGCATAGCAATAGAGCGCCTCAATATTCTTGATGAAGAGAAGCACATTCTTAGTTTAAGAGTGTCAAAGAGGAGGTGATGAATTTCTGTATGTAAAACATTTATTAAGAAAAATGTATTAAAAACGCTTCTACGTTTATCGTACATCATTGTCCCATATTTGTATTGTGACGATGGTCTCTATTTCTATGTGAATTATGAAATGAATAATTGAATAAGTAGTTACTCTGGAAATTGCATGCCATTCTTATTACACAATATGCATGCAGGAATTTCGATGAATGGCATCCCTCTTTTGAAGATTGAAATCAATATGAGTGTTTATGAATTGAATGTATTTGTGTTATAACTGTTGGATCGAATCCTAATATGGATTTGATTTTGTAAGGTTAAGTTTTTTTTCAATAATTGCATTAATGCACATATTAAGTATTACTTATAATGGATAACTATATATTAGATAATAGTATAATTAATATATTTATTATATATATATACACAATATTATATAAATATTAATACTAGTATATTAGCTAATATACTAATAATAGCTTAATATAATTATTAGCTACCTATGTCCATAATTGTTTGCACACCTCGAGACACTTCGTGGGATGGCAGTGGGTATTTCCCCAAACTTAGACTTCTTGTCTACTTCTTGTAGGCATGTTCAAGCTAGTGCTCGAGTTCAGGGACGATTACCCTAACACACCTCCAAGGATAAGGTATGTGTCGAACATGTTTCACACGAATGACAATTTCTTTCTTTTTAGTAAATACAAATTGATTATTCATTATGTTTATTTAATGGTAGGAATAATGAAATTTGCCCCTATTCTTCTCCAACTCTTAATGGGCATATAAGATCCTATGTTTAAAGAGGTCTTTGGTAATCATCAAAAAAGTGATATTTGGTTCATCTTGTGCAGTTTATAATCATGGTGATATTAACTATGATGTCACTACCAGTGGAGCTTAGCTTACGATGTCACAATAGTTCTCACTTCAATTAAAGTACCTTTTTGGTTGTTAGGTGTTCTTCATGAAGTATAATGTGGCATTCTAAAAGAAGGGAAATCTAAGCTACAAATTCTTTTATCTACAATATTATTGATTCTCAATACTTATTTTTGTATCATGTGGGTGCATTCATTATTGTTTGACCCAAATCCAAATTAATCAATACCAGGGGATTATAATATTGTGATAATAAATACACTAGTATTACTATTACTAGTAATACTAATATACAATATAATATTATATAATGATATAATATAAGAGAGATACTAACACTATAATTGTAATAATATTATATTACAGTACTAGGATATAATATGTAATAATAATAATTATGTCTAGTCATTTTAATATCTAGTAAGAATCACTAGATATTGTAATCTCTTCCCACTTAAAGAAAACAAAAATTCAACATGATGAATCTACGCCTACATAATTTGCCCAATCTTGACAAATATGTTTCATGGGAATGATTTTTTAAATACATGTTTTATTCTATTTAATAGGTAAAACTTGTCATTTTGTTATTGTGTAGGTTATAATGTATGTTTTTCCTTATTATAAAAAAACAACAATAACTTTCTATTAGAATAAATAAATGTTTACATAAGCATGTATATATTGTATGTGTCAAAATAACCCCAAATGACATATGACTGCTATCAAGATACTGGGGGCACAAGCCCCTCAAATAAACCTCGCAATGAACACCAGATATAGTCTGAACAATGGGAATCTACTCATCAATCTCAGAGTGTGGGAAGGTGTTATAACTAAAAAGAACATAATATTGTTGGAAGATAATTTGACTGGTAGGAAAAGCCTAGAGATGCTCTGACAAGCTTGAAAAAAAACTAAGCACACATGGCTACATAAAAGAACCCTTAGAAGGCCCCAAGAGTGCATCTATCAAAATCCAAAAAGAAAGCATACAAAAATTACAATACGGGTAAAAACCCCGACATAAAAAATTGAAGAAAATGGAACACGGACACCAATAGAGCTTCCATGGAAGCATAATTTAGAGAAGATCTGATAAGAAATGAAATAAAACACAGACACTAGGAACAATAGTCTAGAAGCCATGTGCCACACACTAGAGAAGGAAACACCCAATGAACGATAACAACTAAGACGCTTTAAGAAACCCTGAGGAAACAAGTATAGGGAGACTATCTACGACATACCGAGGGTAATAATAGGGATTAGGGTAATAATACACTAATATAGGTATAATATAATAGGGTATAGGGTATATATAATATATAGGGTATCCCTATATATTATATATTAAAGATAATAAATAGGATGAATAATATTATATTATATAATAACCATTATCCTATAATATCATGATGAATTAGAGGTAACTTTAAATTGTGATATTTTTTTAATAAATATTGAGTGCCACGATCTACGATTTACATTTTTGTTAAGTTTGTGATTAAATCTTGAGGAAAATTCTCAAATTCAGATTTCTTGGGCCACTAAATACATTTATCAAGTGAATATTCTATAATGTGTAATCTTTAGATAAATTGATGTATTTTTAGATTCATATTTCCTAGATATCAAGTAGGCCACTTGTTTTTGTATTCTCTAAATATCGAACCTTTTTCTCAACTTTTCGTCATTAATTTTTTTTTTTTTTTAATTTTCCTTCTGTTTTAAAACAACATTGATTCCAACAATAAATGTATGTCAAATGAACACTACCTAACTTTAATATGCATTCAAAACAATATACCAATGTGAATTTCTACTACTTTAAAGAGCATACAAGTTTGCCTTGAAAAGAAAGCACACTATTGTTTATTTATTATTTACTTACTGAGCACCTTTAGCCAGTTATTTGTTGTGTTGTTATAATTACTATGATATGTAGAAAATAAAAATATAATCTCAAAGTGAATCAAAATGGAAGCAATTGGGGGAGCTTGGCGCCCACCTTAAATTAAACGTGACTCAATTTAACTAAGAATTTTCCTTTGCTTCCTAACCTACTTACTTCTACAAATCCTCACCAATATTTCAAGGGAAATAATATTAGTTACCACACCATACTAAGATATATTTAATGATGGATACAAAATATTTCATGCATTGAAGTGGGATTTTAGTGATACAATATATTTTGACTAGAACAAGATATTTAATCACTTGTAAGCATAGATTGTTCAAAACTGAATTAATCTACATCAAATGTTGTTATTTATGTTTTTCATTTCACTACTGCATCTTCAATATGCCTTTGAATTAATCTATTTCAAATGTTGTTAGTTTTGTTTTTCATTTCAGTAATGTATCTTCAATATGACTTTCTTTCCCTATTTTTCCTAAGTGAATGGTTTGGTCTATATGGCTGGTATTATTACTTTCAATGTATTCTATTAATCTACCCAAAACCTAGAACATAATACTTGATAGTTAACCAACATATTCTTTACTATCAACTTGTGCTACTATTATAGGTAGGTTTAAAGTATATCTTGGTGACAATTGAGATGATAACAAGGCGGTAATTGGTTGGTTTGGGTATTCTTGGTGCATGTGATAGGTTCATGGACACCTATGGCTAGTTTTCGGTCGGGAGGAAATGACATAGTGAGGGACTCGAAGACATTTATATGAATGACTATTTGGAAATTGTTGAGAACATTGTATATCAACTGCTAAACTCCTCACAACAACACAATGACAAAGTATATGAGTTTGAAACTAAGATACAATAGATGATGTGAACATTCAATTATGTTGTAACAAAATTTCATGGTTCTATGAATAGTATCGTGCAGTTGGCGAAATAGAATGTGGAATATTGTTTGAATGATGTAGAGAGTGAGTTGGTGATCACAAAACAAAATTTTAATGATCAAGAAGATATGATCTCCTTGTTTAAGAATGTTGTTTGAAAAGTATTTCTAATCTGTAATATATCTTATATCCGATAAATATAAGATCCTAGGTATTAGTATCCCTATATTAGCTAATATATATAATATCTTATAGGGTAATATAATTATATTACTATATCCGTATATTATAATATATAGTAAGATAATATACTATATCTATTACATATTAGTCTATTGTCTGTTCTTAATAAGTTATCTTAGTAATATGATATTTTGAAGCTAACCTGATATCATATTTTATACATATTGATTAGTCAAATGTGCTAGTTTGACTTATTGTGACTAATGGCAGGGAAACTGCAGGAAGAAAGTGTTCATAAGAACACAAAGGCATTGGAAGAATGCAGTGGATGAACATGCATTTCTTCAAATACAATGAACATGAGGAATCATTGTTAGATGGAGGGAAATATAAACCATAGTTACTCAAATAGTAGTAGTGTATATCAAGTTATGATATTAACTGTGGTAAAAAAAGTTGAGTTTCTGCATGTGAAATGTCTCACAAAATTGGTTGAAACAAATGTTATAGGTAACAAAGTACAAAGAAGTGATTTCTATGGCACGTGGGCTTCTACAATGCACAAATCCTCTCTTTTGTTTCTCTCCCTATCCACTCTTGGTTTCTTTCTCAACCATGCAACAAAATGAATTGGAATAGAGCATAACTCATTTTCCTCTTAGTGACCGAATCATAACATACTTTTATAGCCTACTAGTGGTTAGGTATGACTACTTCAAATTTTAACCAAAGTTACCATATTGACTCTTCTAGAGTATTCTTCATCATTAACATGTGGCTATCCCCTTTTCCATGAATAATTGAGGTTGGCATGCCATCCTCTTGACTTATGGTGATCAATATAGGAAGGTGAAATTCTGAGTGACACAACTTTTGCATATGGACTCTAATTGAGGCAATTCTTGCATTGTTATAAATGTCTCTATTTGTAGAATAGCACATGAAAATGCATGCTTTAGTGATAAATGTTTAACCCAAAAAATGTATTTTAATTCCCCAAAAGTCTCTTAGAAGGTTTCATACCCCAAATTTCGAAAATGGGCCCTGCTAGTAAAAATGACCATGTCAATTGATTCCTCCTTGATTTCCACTCTAAAAGCATCAAGATTGACACAGTTAACATGTTATTATATATTACTATATTACTATAGCATATCCATATAGTATATAATGATCCATAAATAATACCAATATATATATATATATAGTAAAGTATACCTAATATATACAAAATTATAATAATAGTGTATATATATATACACACACTATCCCCATATTATGCTATATGATATCCACTATAGTTATAGTAGGCTGAGTATATAATATAAGGGTTTAATATGGGCTATAGGGTATATATAATGATATATTATCCATTATATATTATCATGGTCAATATTATATATGAGTTAGTACAATGAATATTTATATATAAGGGAATACTAGATGAACTAGATTGGTAGCTCTCTGAAGGTGAGATGGTATGTCTCATATCCAATTTTGCCCATCAATGAAACTAGTGGTAAAAAACAATGCAACCTCTTGATCACTTAGATCCCTTGACCATGAAACTCTGTCTTTATCTTTTGATCCACTTCAAGACAATTTGTACATCACATAGAAGATAGTCCTACACACAAAATAAAGAACAATAATGTTGTTAGAATTGAACGTTATCAGTCCACCTATGGAGGTGTGCTAAACTTTCTATTAATCCATATTGGATCATTATATCTTTTTCATCCATCTCGATTATTTTAGAGTTGAAAAGGTGGAGGAATTATCTGACATCACCATTTTTACCGGTTGGACCCAACATGGAATATTAGGATATGAAACTTTCCAAGAGAATATTGAGAGTTCAAAAAAAATTTATCAGGGTTAAAAATTTGTTTATTTAGTGAAGCACTTTTTTCCATATTCTACAGACAAAGATATTTCCAATGATGTAAGAATTGTGTCAATCAGTGTTCGTATGCAAAATTTATGCCACTCAGAAGTTAACCTTCCTATTTTCACTACCGTAATTCGAGAGGACAACACACTTTCCCCATTATTCATGCAAAAGGAGATAACCACGTGGTTAGGATGAAGAAATATCGAGAATATTACATATTTTATCTCTATTTGAGAGAGGAGGTATTCAAACCTAACCACTAATAAGCTATGGGTCTATGTTATAACCACGCCACATGAAGGAAATGAGGTTGCATTATTTCAACTGCATTTGATCAATACATGAGCAAAAATAAATACTAATATCCTTATACTAGGGTATTAATATAGTGTATATATATATATATATATATATAGCTATATATATATATATATATATATATAATATATATATATATTTATATATATATACCGCCTTTTTAGTATATATATTTCATAAGCACCAATTTTATTATAACAACACATTTTTAAAAATAAAAATAATAACATATTCAGCAAGCTTAATTTTGACCCAAAGTAAAAGGAAGCTTTTTTGCATTAATCTAATCTTTTTTTAAACGCAATTTACTGATTTTTATATTTCCATATAATAAGATAAATAATTACCACGAGTACTGTATATATTGATACCAGATATTAAATATATTATACAATATTGGGGTAAATGAGTTCCTATATAGTCATTATAATTAATAGAATACCCTACTATTAATTAATAACCCTTAAATATATATAGGATTACAATATTATTACATACTATAAGTATAATATATGTAATATATATAATAATATATATTATAATATATACTATAATATTATATAGGGAATATATAATATCGTGTTAGATATATATACCTATTATTGTATATATATATATATATATATTAAGGGTATCTATATATATATATACACACCTTATCAAAGGATATAATAATATAAGTGAGATATCTATTATATATTAATACTAGTAATAATAGTTAACAAGGTGATAATGGCAACAACCAAGATATGATTATCCCCTTAAAAACTCCCAAAGTCAAGCAATAAAGACCAAAGAAATCAAAAGTAACCCAAAATGCGATAAACAATGGCATTATCTAAAGCCAAAATAGAAGGGTTCCCATGATTTTGTGAAAAATATAGGTGGGGGGTTGTGTTTTACCACAACAATAGCGACATACTAGGAAGAACTAGTTATCTTTGTAAAATTTATGATCAAATTCAAAGGAAAAATGAATAGATGTTAAATTAAATCAAATTGCTAGGATTCAGACTTTTCTTTGGAACTCGTAAGTGAAATCAAAGTACTATAATTTCGTGTATCTTGTAAATATTGATTATAATAGTGATAATTGACAACAACTTTTAAATTGATGACAACTTGATGTTAAAACACAAAAGCGTGTTGGTTTGTTTAGTTATAAAAATGAACTCTTATAATGATAGGTAGAGCCACTGCTAACAGCAGGTGTTCATAGCCTCGACAGGGTTACTTCTTAGCCCAAGATGTGAGTATCCCAATATATAATACACGATACTATATTATATGGGTAATAGATTATCATTATATCACTATTAATATGATGATATGCCTATTTACTATATAATTCAATATATAGTTAGTAATAGATAGATATACCTAATTATAATATAACTAAGGTGCTCTATATTATAATATGACTAATAATATTTATGCATTTGTTATAGTATTATAATTATTTAAAGGGATAGCCAAAGCGTAGAATTTAAATTGATTCTTACAATTAGAAGGTGACTCATTCCTTTGCAACCAAATTGGTGGGAAATTATTGAGAGAAAAGATAATCATTTGATTTATTACATGTTCTTATATTCATGTTTAGCATTTTGTTGGTAATAATATCAATTCTCATTGAATCGAGTTGTTATGTCTGAAATTTTGCGTAATCTTTGTTATGAATGTTGATAGAAGAAAAAGTGCCAACATCTTATTATTTTACTTAGCATTTTGGAACCAAAATATAAGATCCATTCAACCCTAAAGATTGTGGGTAAGATTAGGCATGCGAAGGAATGAATGGAGATATCTACATTTGTAATTATATCGTTTAATTACTTGAGATAATTCATCCCCTAGCCAACCTGTTATGTGACATTACCTCCAAACTCTACCTCTAAAACCCTAAACTTAACATTTATTTAACTTGACACACAAAACAATTATGACACCGTATACAAATGTTCCACCTAGGCTTCAAAACACAGTGTAAACTACCATGTGAATACAGCTTGTACATAATTGTAGATAATTAATGCACACTCAGTCATTACAATGTATTAAAAAAGTGTATAATATGATATCGTATAATATTACATATATAATAATATATCATTAATATATAATGTATTATTACCGTCATCCTAATCTTTATATAGGGTTATGTGGAACCCAGCCCACTCTGTCGTTACCCTTTACGCTTTGAACGTGCCACTTGGATGCTTACGTGGTTGTATTTGGTGTTAGTCTTTCCCGTGCTCAATAGCTGGTAGCTCACCATTAACTGCGGGAGTAAATACGCAGTCCTTCCGCCTTGGTAACCGGTATTACCCTAACCCTAACTCGGTTTCTCGATTGTTCTTGTCATTCTTGCTGTCGTCCTGAGGGTTTCGAGCTCTGCGTGATGAAATTATGTCGATGGTGTTGTGTTCGGCTTCTGCTGGTTCTGAATCACAGTTTCATGGTTGTGGGTTGATTTTATGCTGGTTCTGGTTGTGGATGGAGGCTTCCTTTGCTCGTTTGCCTGCTTGTTATCCTATATGCGTTGACTGTGTTCGGCTCTGGGTTTTCTCTACAAACTCTGGTAAGTCGTTTGCTTGCTTGGTTACTCTGTTTTAGATGAATGAGTTCAAGTTTTTGTTCTGGCTATATTTGCTGTAATTGTTAGTTGTTTTAACACTAGTATTCAGCTGGTTCTATTCCATTCCTGTGTGTGCTGTTGTACTTCTGGTCTTTGGCTTTCGTATATGTCTTGAAAATGATTCTTGGGTTATGAATGCTGGTGATGCTCTACTGTTCGGATAGGAACAATGGCAACGTTTATCCAACCTCTGCTACAGGTATTTTCTTGTTCTCTGTTTCAATATTTTCTCCCTTTTCGTTCTGGGTCTAAACCCAACCGCTCCTCTGGTCTTCAGCTCACTATGGCATTCTCTGGTTCGATTTTATGGTCCCTCCTCACGCGGTCTCCACGTGAGGTTTCCTTTCCCCTTTTCCTTTAATTTCTATAATGTTGGTTTTGCTTTCCCGTCGAGGGTTTCGTCCTTCGTGATGCTGTTGAACCCTGACTCACCTTCTTTCATTCGGTTGCAGGTCTTCTATGGTGGCCTGGAGGGCGCACGTATCTGTCCTCAAAAATGTTTGGTGGCGTGAAAGTTGCTAGGCTTGGAACCTATTTTGCTAGCCTGTTTCAAGGTCTCTGTTATGTATATTGTTCGCTTGTTATGTTATTGTTTGAGCCTGGTGGGTTTCATGTCCGCCATCGTTTGTCTCGAATGGGTTCACTGGGCTGCAACGCGGCTTCAACAAACCCTGGTTGTGTATCTGTAGTCAAACCCTAACGAGGGTTTTGTCTTTCTGTCGTCTGTCTGTAATAGCTGAGCAAATTTTGATTTGGTTTTGACTATGTCAGTCTCTGAAATCCGTAAGGGACCTCTACTCTTTGGTTTTCGACTATATCGTAATGTCTCTGGGCAATACAAATGTAAACTTCTTTTTTTTAATGAAAGGAAAAGGAAATGATTTGTTGGGTACTTGTAGCCTTCGCTTATCATTGTATTACGTTGCTCGCGTTTGGTTCTTGTGCTGGTTTATTTACTTGCTTGCTGGTCTCAATTTCGTAATTGTAATTCTTCAACTATACCCGTGTGTGCTTGCTTGGCAATGGTTTCGAATACAGTTCATATTCGTTCAGCAATCATAATGTTACATTTAGTTTACAGAAATGTAAAATCTCAGTAATTATGTGTGAGAGATCAAATCAATAATTTAGGAGTTAAAATAGATGGACAGTAATCTTCAGGTACTTTTGAATGCTTTGACAATTCTATTCTTCAATTTCTCCACTTGTTCTCTACTTGAAAAAGAGACCCTTTCTTTACATGTATGTCTTTCTTTTATAGCCTCTGTCTTCAGTTAAGGCTGGCAGTTTGCCTCTTTCTGTTACAAAGACAGTTACAGGATTCTGTTCCTATTTGTAACCATAATAGTTTGAATGTTTTAAGACTGGTAAAAGCAATTAAGAGTTATTTTTCCTAATTACAGAAACTACCCTTAAACCGACAATGAAACTAACAGTAATCCTAACTGGAAAGTAAATCATCTAAATGTTGCTGACTTGTAAAATAAACTAAAAGGAAAAATTATCTTCAATAGAATTTAACAATTCAGTGTCCCGCTCGTGAACCTGGTTGGAGTCTTTCTGCCTCGTCACTGTGAGCTAGATGCTCCTGCATCAGGGTCCCGGGGTGAGAAAAGATCATGACTCCTATTCATGAGTTCCTCCACTGTTGTCCCTGTTCGTTCAATCTGCCTGGCGTGAAGCCATGAGCTGTCCTCAATCGGACGGTTCTTCCACTTGACCAGGTACTGAAAATATTTTTTCCGCCGAGTACGCCTAACTACCTGAGTTTCGAGGATGCCTTCGATCTCAGGAGAGGTTGGACATAAGGCATCTGTTTCTTCCAACTGTCTTTGTCTTCCTGGGTGTTCCGCGTGGATTGTCCAGGTTCATCCTTCCTTCCTTCCAACAGTTCACCTGAATACGGAAACAAATCTGCCACATTGAAGATAGGTGATATGCCTACTCCAGGTGGTAGCTGGATTTCGTAGGCATTCGCTGAAAACTTCCGCAAGATCTTGCAAGGTCCTATTTTCTTGTATTTCAATTTGTTATACGTACCTTTAGGAAACCGCTCCTTGTGTAAGTGTACCAGAACATCATCCCCTACCTCAAAATGAACTTCTCTCCTCTTCAGATCTACGTGTTCCTTGTACTTCAAGCTGTTGTCCTGTAACTTTGCCTTGACCTTTTCATGTAAATCTCGCATCGCATTTGCAAAATCTTCGCCATCCGCACTCCGTCGTTCCTGTAAACCAAGATCCCGAA
>APFE031300626.1:0-13532 GCA_000404065.3 Pinus taeda
TTTCTCGTCAGTCCAATAACAAATCCAATTATGAATAGCCCAATGAAATGTAACCAATTAATCACGATTATAATCATCTAATCAATTCGGAGGTTTATATAGCTCCCCAAAAAAAGGTCTCCAATTAGGATGTAATCCAACAATGAATGAGTCACTCGTGAGCATAAGATTGATTTGCTGATTTTTGACAGAGTTGGAACAGAGCTAACAGACATAACAATAGGTTCCCCGTGAACCTATCACTGAGATGAAATCATGTTTACTTTGACTTCTGCATTGAAGATTGCATAGGTAGATTGCGGATCAATGCTATGCAGAGATTCTTTTTGTAAAGATTTCCCTTGCACTTTATAACCATACAATTATATGATCTCTCTTCTAGCTGAATTGGTTGCATAGGCAACTATGGTCCTGAATGGATGGATCTTTCTTATGCAAAATCTTCATTCCTTGAGGCTTGGGTTGACTAGCAATTATGGTCTTTAACTGGACAAAATCTCAATATGCAATATCTTCATATAGGTGCTCTTACACCAGTTGGCCAGATTAAGATTCAATCATATTAACTTATTTCATAGATTTTCTCTGTAATACAACTCAGAGAAGACAGGATTGTGCATAATATTAACTTCTCTTGTAAATTTTTCTCTGTAATACAACTCAGACTTGGATAAGACTAAGGATTGTATATAATATTAGGTTAATTGCAAGTAGAAATATAATATCAAAACTTAGATTAAATATTCGTAGTGTATAAATATTTCTTGCCAATCCCTATAAAGCACCAAAACAGTTTAATAAAGAAACCTGGAATCCTGCCACTATTATTATTACTTTTTTTTATTTGCAATGGCATGTTTTAGAACTTATTTTTTTATCAAAACCAAAAGACTGTGCCTGACCCAAAATACTGCATCGATCGAACTACGACTCCCAAAAACATTGTGTGGCCCAACACTTCTGCATCCTGTCTAACTACAACTCCCAAAAATATAATTGAAAACATTCGGTAGGAATGGACCCTACTGCACACTTTTTCAATACTCCAATTTTCCCCAGTTCCCCTTGCCCTTCTTAACCACTTTACCACTTTGAAAAAATTTCCATGATCTTGGCTTCTTAACCACTTTGAGAAACTTTCCATGATCTTGGCTTTACGGTTGCATTTAATTTATTAAAAAAGTAATCAGGAACTATCTATCAAGCTTCTCAGTTGTTTTTGAATGAGAAATCGTGGCCATATTGCAAATCAGAATCATCCAGCAACTTCTTCAAACGCATTTTGATAAGATACTGACACTACTCATTTCCAGTGAAGGACCATATTTAAGCAGATGTGTAGGAACTCTGAGATTGAATTACCATATTTAAGCAGGTGTGTAGAAACTCTGGGAATAAATAAACATATTTAAGCAGATGTGTAGAAATTCCGAGAATAAATTACCATATTGATCAGGTGTGTAGAAACTCTGAAAACATTATTGATTGCACCATACATATGATCATGCTTCAATTAAAATGCCAGGAATACAATGCAATAAACAAAATAGACGTCTGACACCATAAGAATCCAAAAAAGAAAACAAAAACAGATTATCAATAAACATTCAGATTTATCATTCATTGCAGATAACTATAAAAATATCAGAATGCAGAACGATTGCGGCTCAATTAAGTTATCTGAGAGTCAGTCAGGCAGTTGTTAGGGTATTTTCTTGCACTCCTCTTACCTGTACTTCAGCTCTGAAGAAAATTTAATTTATGGGTTAGTAAACGAGATATTCTTGCATAGGCTCCCGTTGGTTTACAAAAGTACAACCACAATTGATACAAAAGAGGTTATTATTAATGGCTGGCTGGTTAAATCTAGCCACACATGGATTGATTGACAAGATCACCTTATACAGTCATGGGATACTTCTTCAATGTAGCAAGTGCTTACGCTCTCACGCATGAGGATGACCAAATTTAATTGCCATTAACGATGCTGCAGCCTGTTCAAGCTCACCAAAACTTCTTTCCACTTTTATCAGTATGGGCAGCCTTGACAACCCTTTCTGCATGTGGTTATTCATGTCATGACACTTGTAGAAATCTGAGAACTGAATTTGTCGACCATGGGCAGTTTCCAGACTTGTCCTAGTAGATTTGATTTTCCATGAATTGGTTGATCTCTTCTTGTATGATACAGACCCGGCAGCTGCAGCTGCAGTTGCTGCAATCATAGCTCGCTTCTTCTTATTGTAGCGTATGCCACAGGCATTGCAGAGGGACTGTTTTCATGCACATAGTAAAAAAAAAAAAAAAAACCCAAGGTACAAAACTTTAAATAGTGCAGGAAAATCTTTTCTAGATACCTAGTAATCTATAATCCCGTGGGTGGAAAATCTTTTCAAAATACCTAGTAATCTATAATCCTCTAGGTATTACCTTGGGGCCTTGTGGACCGCTTCTCCACAGTGGTGTTGTTGTCCTCTCGCAGTCTGCACAAACCCTAGGACAAACCCTAGGACCATTCCTTGAAGAACCTGCAGCTCCTTTTCCTTTAATTCCACGAGAGGCTGGAGCATTTACCTGTTCTGTTATTCCAACAGTTTCTCCAACCTGCATTCAAAAACAGTAAGTAACAATAACCATACAAAATCCCAATCACAAACAACACATGCAAAAAGATAACAAAGAAAGAAAAACACAAAAACAAACAAACAAACCAAAACAAAACAAAAATCACCCACATGATCATCATTGACATCTGAGTCAGTTGCAAAAGGAGTCATGACCATTCTCCTAAACCCATGATCACCCTTGAATTTTGATGCATCTTCCTCGCTTACATTTGAATCTGATCTGCTCAGAGCCAGGTCTGGTTTAGCATGGCCATGCACATTAATATCATCACTGACAACTTCTTCTTCCTCCTCATCTTCCCTAAATCTCATGAACTCAATGTCCATGGTATTGGCATCATTAGTTTCTAGTGATGAAAAACTTCTGGAGCTGCCATATCCAGAGGGAGATGGAACAAACCCATTAAATTCCCAATCTGTGGCAATCATTTCTGCTTTGATATCCTAGGGATCATAAAGTTCTGAACCCAACTGCAACTTTGCGATTTAATAATATTGCATGCACAACGACTTCAATCCAGACCCCTCAGATCACCAAAGCTCCAAATCCTGCCGAAGGCCGGGGAGGGGGGAGAAACCCTAATATCTGTGGATTAATAACCAGTACGTTACGTAGACCATATGAATTTTCTAGATAATACCATCCCAGGTGAAAAGTCAGATGGGAGTCCTGAAAAAGTATTGGGTCGAGGCGAGCATGGCGGATTATTAAGAGATGGGGTTGAGAATTTTGAAAGGCTAGGGTGTGGGTACTGTGACAGGCACGTGAGCTAGAGGTGGAAGACAAAAGTGGTGTCTCAGAAAGTTGTTAGAAAAGTTAAGCGGCACGCAGGCAGAGACAACACAGACCGGACATTCCCGCTGAGGCACAGTACTGGGTACTGTGGAGGAGAGACACAAGGAGCCATTTCCGCATTCAAAGAAAAGAGCCAAATCTCTGCTAACAGACGGGAATGGAGACCGGCGAGAATTGAAAAATCTGAGAGAGCATTAAATCCAGGAGCAAGGACATTGAAACTTCGCAGGGTACGAAGCCGCTGCACACCAATCCATGCCCCCACTCCACTATGTCGTCTACCTCAGATGCCAACATCGAGACAGGCAAGCAAGCATGCCCTAATTAAATAATTTCACCACTTTAAAAAACCCATTAATCCTTTTCATATAATCCGCCCAGAGAATTGTAAACACCACACACTCTGTATTTATTGATCGCTGTCACTCGTGATATTTTTTTAGATTGTGGATCCACACTGACGGCGCGTAATTTCAATTTTCAAAAAATTGCTCTGCTGGTGCACGCTCCAGTGCTGGTATTTTATGGTATGTTGATGTGTGTTGCCAAAAGTTTTGACACGATTAGTATCATTAACCCTTTTGAACCAAGCGCGGTTCCCCATTACATGTTTTACTGTGCACAGCCAAAGCCCAGAGCGTGCGTCCGTATATATTTATAATCACTGACACAGACAGGTATTAAAACACAAAGCTGCTGCGGCAAATAGTCGCGAAAATCTAATATTGATATCTGGTTCATATTCTCCTTTCAACGTTTTGGTGAACTAGCTTGAAAACTATTTTTCGTCAGTTGTGAAAATCCAATATTGATATCTGGTTCATATTCTCCTTTCATCGTTTTGGTGAACTGGCTTGAAAATCATTTTTCGTCAAACAAACTATCTTAAAATTTGGAAAAAATTGGGTGTTCGTTCTAATTTCAAGACTAATAGGTACTATTCCTCTCTGCTCCCATGGTGGCTTTGATGATTCCACAAACGAATTGACAAACGGTTTTTAAAAACCACCAAAATAATTAAAAGTTGGCAGTTTTAGTTATGTCAAATTTCAACGAGAATGGATTTTCCAAAATCGTTTTAAGTAGTAACACTTTTCCACCTCTAATAATAACGCTTTAGCTTTTATCATGTCAAACCATTCTTTTGTAATTTATCTTATTAGGTTGAAGGCTTTCCTTTGGGTGAGTATATATCCCAAAACTGTTTACTACTCACTTCATGTTTTCAAAAAACTATATTGAGCTTGGTCCAATTCAAAAGTCAAAAGTGGTGTTTATAATAGGTACCTATATTCGTAGGGTTGTGCCCTAATTTGAAACTCATGAGAGGATTTTTTTGGGTCGAAAGTGGTGTTTATGATGAGTACTTTTATTTGTAGGGTCATGCCAAAATTTGTAAGTTAGAGGGTTATGCCATAATTTGCAAGTTAGAGGAAGGATTTTTTTTATTTTTTTATTTTTTTGGTAGCTAAGTGTTTATTTTGTTATTTTTGTATTCAATATTTTAAGTAAGGGCATTCTGGTAGAATTTTACAAGAAAGAAAGGAAGGTGGATGACAGATTTGAGTCATATGTGCCTTTCATATAGAGGTTGTCCTTAGGAACTATTTGAGGTTACACATACAAGATGTAAGATGGCGACCTTATGGAGAAAGAGACGAGAAGAACCTAAGCAAGATCATTAGTTAAGAGTTTTCCACGAAAAGGTGGGCAAGGAAGGTAAGCTCATAAATCATGTGGAAAGAAGGCCATGTAGATTTATTAGATGTACAGAGAAAGTACCACCCAACAAGTCCTCGATTCCATGTGGCATGTTTCCACAAAGAGCAATAGTGAGGAGAAGAATTAGTACAAGGACCCTACTAAAAGGAAATAAAAATATTTATAAAAAGGTAGCAAGAGAATAAAGGGAAATTTTCACTTGTAAAATTTAAAAAAAAACAAAACAAACAAACAAACAAACAAAAACAAAAACAAAAACAAAAACAATATGATTCCCTTAAGGAGCCCACAAGGGTAGCTCAATGAGTGATTACCTTGTTATGAAGTATTTTGTAAACCATGAAATTCAAAGTTCAAATCTCTTCTTGGTCATATATATATCTATATATATATATCCCTTGAAGAACTAGAATTCTTGCCTTAAAAAGCTTTACTGATTAGTTGATCTCAAGGACAGCATTCACACCTTTCCTACAAAGGAAGAAGTTTTCCTATAGAAGATAGGGTGATTGGGGTTAAGTATGTCACGAAAGGGAAAGCTAAGGACATTGACGGCTACCAAGAAGAAATCTTAAAAAATGGAGGGCGTATTCTCATCCCTCACATCCATAACCCCTATACAATCAACTAGGGTTCCCTAAACCTTCAATTCAAAGCCTCATTGTACCTATTTTCAAAAGTGGGGATAAAAACAATTCCACTCATTATAATACCATTATGAGTGGGCCCATTCAACAAAGTTATAAAGAACCATTTTGGAAAATAAGTTCAAAGTATGGCTACAAAGCCACATAAAAATTAATAGTTAAAAGATATACCAAATTTAGGAGATATCATTCAACTATGGACCACCTTATTATGCTACTGATAATTGTGGAGGCGTGTTGCAATAATAAAATCCATCTCCTATGTTGTTTTTTTTCCTTTACAAAGGCTTTTGACACGATGCCTAGAAAAAAACTTTGGAACATATTAGAAGAGCTAAAAGTTCCTTTTGAGTTTATAGCTACTGCAACGAGTTTGTGTGGGAATGTTATTGCAATGTGTATGAACGTTAAGTGTTGTTCATGTTGAAGAATGTAACTAGGTTCGATATTCATAAATGTATTTAAGTCACAATATAATGTCTCTGGCAAAAGAAAGAAAATGGAATTTTATTATTATTAAAATTGACTTCTTGGTCATATATATATATATATATATCCCTGGAAGAACTAGAATTCTTGCCTTAAAAAGCTTTACTAATTAGTTGATCTCAAGGACAGCATTCACACCTTTCCTACAAAGGAAGAAGTTTTCCTATAGAAGATAGGGTGATTGGGGTTAAGTATGTCACAAAAGGGAAAGCTAAGGACATTGACGGCTACCAAGAGAAATCTTAAAAAATGGAGGGCGTATTCTCATCCCTCACATCCATAACCCTTATACAATCAACTAGGGTTCCCTAAACCTTCAATTCAAAGCCTCATTGTACCTATTTTCAAAAGTGGGAATAAAAACAATTCCTCTCATTATAATACCATTATGAGTGGGCCCATTCAACAAAGTTATAAAGAACCATTTTGGAAAATAAGTTCAAAGTATGGCTACAAAGCCACATAAAAAATAATAGTTAAAAGATATACCAAATTTAGGAGATATCATTCAACTATGGACCACCTTATTATGCTACTGATAATTGTGGAGGCGTGTTGCAATAATAAAATCCATCTCCTATGTTGTTTTTTTTCCTTTACAAAGGCTTTTGACACGATGCCTAGAAAAAACCTTTGGAACATATTAGAAGAGCTAAAAATTCCTTTTGATTTTATAGCTACTGCAATGAGTTTGTGTGGGAATGTTATTGCAATGTGTATGAACATTAAGTGTTGTTCATGTTGAAGAATGTAACTAGGTTCGATATTCATAAATGTATTTAAGTCACAATATAATGTCTCTGTCAAAAGAAAGAAAATGGAATTTTATTATTATTAAAATTGACTTATTAAAGCATGGGTTTCATGCTTAAATCAATTATTTTTAGGTTAAGGCCTCCATTGGAGGCTTCTAGGGTTTATGTCAAGTGTCCTTGTTCATGTCATAATGTAAATGACCCTTCCTAGGAATTATTTTTCAAGAAAGAAATTTATTTTATACTAAAATTAGTCTTCTAGGCCTCCTCCACCAAGTCGACCTAAAAACTGAACAAGTTGACCTAAAACTGGGCAGCAGAATCACTATATAAAGACAACAACTCGACCTCATTTGTCACACACACACACACAACAAGTTCAATATGCGGTAACTCGGCCAAGAAAAAGTGTGAAATTCAAGGAAGAAGAAGAAGATGGAGGACTCTTTCAAGCATAAAAATTGAAATTGTCTCTTTCCTCTCTTTACCACATGTGTGAAGTAGTGGAGCTACCCGAAGGGGGCCAAAATTTTGTAGTAAGTGAGAGGCCAAAATTCTACTTGAGGAGGTCGAAATACTACAACTCGGAAGTCAAATTTCTCGATTATTGTTGGGTTGGAGTTGTTGGATAAGAAGAGACTACTATATCATCTTGGAAGGTTGACTTGGTGGAGGAGGAAAGTTTGTTGGTCTAGGGTCTTGGTCCATCTCAATTTGAATTACTAAAGGAAGAGTTTTTTTACTGGATTTTCCCCTATATAGGTGTTTTAGCATTGGTTGTCTACTTACATCTTGTTTCCCTCATCTTCAGATAATTACTTGATGAACTAAGATATAAGAAGAACATAAGAAAGAGACATAGAATTCAATAATATCACAAGTAGTTATCAACTAAAGAAAATCTTTCTACCTTTCTGATTTTCTAACATGGTATCAGAGCTAAGGTGAAAAAGAAGAAAAAAAAAGCAAGTTAAAGGTTCTATTGAGGAAAAAGGAGATCAAGATAAGGGACATTAAAAGGGGATCACATAAGAAGACAAGCCTACTATTTACAGGAATAATGACAAACTCAACGATTGGAGAAAACAAATTAGAAGGGGCCTCCAACTATAGGGCCTGGAAAAAGAGAATAGGTCTCATTCTTTAAAGAACAAAGTTTTAGATCTTGTTCAAGGAAAAGTCAAGAAGCTTACCCATGAATCAAGTAATACAGATAAAGTGAAGTCTAGAGAAAATCGTGGCTATGAATCTAATAGTGGATGGAGTTAAGGATAACGTAATTCCATACATATCAAACATAAATTCTGCTCAAGAAACGTATGAGGCTCTCTCCAATCTATTCACAATCAAGAACATTGGTCATATATCAAGCCTCAAAAATGAACTAAGAATTGTTAAGATGACAAATGATGATATTGTTTCATCATAGTTTATAAGGATATCTAGAATCGGGGATGAACTCCAAGCAATAGATGAAGTTTTCTTGGAAAAGGAGCTTGTAATTACTGCCCTTCTAGGACTACCTAAATCTTGGAGTGCTTTTGCATTAGGACTTAACAGTTGGAAGGATACTCCAACATTTGAACAAATGTGGAATGCATGTAGTCAAGAAGAATCTAGAATATCGATGGTAAACAACAAGGAGGAGGATGAAGAATAAAACACCTCGAATGCTTATTCTACTTATCACAAGACTAAGGGAACCTTCAAGAAGTTCAAAGGACCAAAGCAGAAAATGGACCTATCCAAGGTTGGATGTTACAATTACCACAAGATGGGACATTACAAGAGTCATTGCCCTGAGAATCCAAGAAATAAGAAGAGAAATAGGGATCAAGAAAATGTCATTAATGAAGCTCCATCTAAGAAAAACAAGACTCAAGAAGAATCAAAATTCAAAGACTTATACTACGAATCCCTCCCTTTCACATACCCTCCCTTGGTCTTCTATTCTAAGTTCTGAATTTCCTTTATGTTTTGATTTCTAAAAATTTGTAGGTCTAACATGTTGTGTTAAGATATTTTTGAATTATTTTTAAAAGTTGTAGGTATCCCTCAAATATTGGATTAAGAGGGAGCCTCTATCATTTACCAAAAGATAAGTATTTTATTCCTTGTATCCTCTTTTGTGTTTGGTTTCTCTCTCATATCAAAGTATGTATGTATTGTATGATAATAACCTTTCTCTTTATATTTTTCTTGGTTAGAAAAGCTTGTTGTTTTCTGAAGGGTTATGAAGGAGACTTCAAAAGATAGAATTGAAGCATGAAAGAATTTTTATTGAAGCTCGTCAAGATTTGATATCTTACAAGGTTTGTTAAGGAAAAACTCAAAGGTATGCCTTAGACTATAAAATTTGTTATAAAGTTTTCTTCATAAAAGGTATGTTCATTCTATTTTAAATTTGCTTTACATTACTAACATTATTATGTCTAGGGTTTTGAATCACAAATATTCTTGTTAATGTGATTAATAATCAGATTGAATCTACCCTCATTATATTATCATTCTAATGAAACCCTTAAAAGGTTCATTGTAAAACCCTAACCTAAGGGTATGTCGATGCTAATATTGAAACCCTAGTTTACTTAGGGTTGTTGATGAAATCTAGAATTCCTGTTCTTTTGATGTTTTGGAATTGTCATAGAAACCCTATTCCTTTAGGGTTTGCTATTAATATCTAAGTCATGTATTGAAACCCTAGGTCTTTAGGGTTTATGAACTAAACATATATAATACCAATAGAAAGGTCCTATGAATGAATCCCTAGGTATATGTTCATCTCTCTCGTTGAAACCCTAGCATGATCAAAATTGTTATATGTCTAAATCCGATGTATTGATGTTTGTGTAGATATTGGTGTGTATTGCTAGTGCATGAAATCCTGGATATGTATTTGCAAGTATGTTGACCTAATTATTGATGCTCATAGATTGTGAATTCTAGGTTTTGTAACAAAGCCCTAGTAATCGATATTATAGGATATGATAATATTGTTTTCCGGTATGATTTAGTTTTGATGATAAAAACTAGGGTTTGCAAACAAACCCTAGTAGTGTCTAACATTGTTGAAAGCTTAGATGCATGGTAGGATTGTTATTAACTGTTGATATCTAAGGCTCTGTGTCGCAAAGTTGGAATCTAGTGTTTGCAGTAAATCATAGTAGAGTATGTCATATCTCTGAAAGGAATATATTGAGGTCCCCGAAATAATGAGATTAATTTCTTGATTAAGTTGCTCTATATTCTAGTCAAAGGGTTTATGACAATAACCCTAGCAAGAAGCATGTATCTCTTGCTAATCATGAACCTAACCAGGCATTTGATGTCTAAAGTCTAATTGCTTCCATTATATTAACATGATTATGATATAGTTAACTTCATGCTTTTGTATTTTGTTGTAGTTGTTGTTTAAGTTATGTAGGTTCATAATCTTCAAGATGTTGGAGATGTTCATAAGTAAAATTGACTTGATAATATTGGTAAGCATGATAAATGAAGTTATGATGATAATCATGATATTGTAAGAAGGAATGCCATGATAGGTTCGAAGAAGTGGTCGGTCTTTCCAAGTTAAGAAGGAGAATAGTTACGAGTACATCTCCCCAATTGAGACAGTGGGCATATTATGATAGTCATGATGGATACCATGTTAGTGTCCATTAGTTCTAGTGATCAAATGTACTCTTTCCATGTGATTGATAGGGTCATTAGGTAAATTTTTTATATTTTCAAATAAAATTTGACATGTATTTTTATTGTCAAATGAGTCTTGAGTCATGTCCTAGGTGTCATTACTACTCCCTTTATTTTCAAGGTCATAAAATGTCATCATGGTCATGTCATCATTCCTTGTGATAGGTCATAAAGTGAGTGTATTGGTCATCATTTTGGTCATTAATTCATTCACATGCATACTTAAAGGGTTCGATGTTCTAAATCATGGTTAAGATATGCATTAAGTGTCATCATTTGCTCATGTCATCAAAATCTACATGGGAGTCATGTCATCACCATTGTCACCATAATGAGAGTTAGTAATTAGGGATAAGTGTGTGAAAAAGGTATCAAAGATACATTTACCCCACATGGAAATGTAACATTTCCAAACAAAGTAATAAAGTTGCAGTACACTACCTCATCAATTCACTTTTCAAAGTACAGGATAGTGTCACACCATCACCAAAGAAAAAAATTGAGTTTTAAGTTATTCAAAGACCATCCAAGCATTCAACAAATTCATTTCATTCGCCAAGATCTCTTCTCCACCATTGTGCCTCATTTCAGCCATCAGAGCATCAATTTTCATCACCAAACACCTTGCCCATCATCTCATTGTGTTTTTGTCTGCCAAATGTTGCGCTTTTGGAAATTTGCTATGTTTTTTAGTTTGAAGGTCAAAGAAAGAAGACAACACGACATTTTTCATCCAAGAAGTTTTCAACACTCCTAAACAAGTAAGTGAAGCATTCATCAGCCCTCTCATGAAGTGATTTCTTTCAAAAAATGATGAAATCCCTATTTTAGGGTTTTATGCTATGTTTTTAAGATTTCATGGTTTTTTCTTTCTTCCAAGGAGAAAATCCCTATGTTTTTTGCCTAAAAACCCTTGTATATACTTTATAGACCTTCCCCAACCATTTACCATACATGTTTTCTCTATCTCACTACTTTTCCCCAAAAACCCAAGCCCACGTTGCGCTTTTGTTGTGTTTCTGGGTTTTCCTTGTGTTTTCCACTTTTTCCCTTCCTTCCCTCACCCATTCTAAGACATTTCGCTACCCCTACATCCCTAACATCTACCCTTACCACCTAAATTTTTCCTAGAATTTTCCCTAATCCCTATCCCCTCCATTTCCCTCCCTAAACTAGCTACTATGTTTTCCCTGTTTTGCAACCCTAAACCCCTACCCTTTCCCCTATCAAACTAGTTTTTTCAGTCAAGAAAACACAATAGCATGGTCAATGAAAAGAAAAAATACAACAAGGGGGGATAGGTCTCAAGATATGATCCAACTCATATGCAAGAGATCAATGCTTCAGAGTTCATCAAGAGGTCATTTGAACAAGTAGACTGCCTAGGGTTTTGTGAGAAAGTACAAGAGGTCATTTGAACAAGTAGACTGCCTAGGGTTTTGTGAGAAAGTACAAGAGGTGGGCTACCATTGTGAGCTGACTAGTCTATCTGCCACTAATTTCAAGAGGAACAAGACCACCATAGCAGGTATGGACTTCCTAGTGTCAACAGAGGTCATAGCTTCAGAAACTATTGTCCCTAATCAAGGTTACACCTTGCTATTTCAGGCCACTCGCTGCACTTTTGGGACAGTTTGACTTCAAGGCAATTTTCAAAGGGTTTGGAGCAAGTATTTGCAGTGCTTGATGACAACATGGTGTAGTAGAAATTAATTGTGATATAGAACTTAAGAAAGGTTAGCCCCTATCACCTACCCTTTTTGACATATATATCGACCAATTAGAGGGTTGTATGGAAGATGTAAGTTATGTTGGCATGACTGTAGTTGGTAGTTATCGTCCTTCTTCTTTACACTAACAATATTGTTCTTATGGTGTGGAGTCTTTATGATCTTTATAAGCAACTAAAGTTTCTCAAGGATTTTCACTCTAGTACATATATCACTACTAACATTGACAAAATGAAGATTATCATAATTAAATCTAAAAATGTCACTTATACTAATTTCATCTATGACAACAACAACTTTGAAAAAGTGACTTCACACAAATATCTTGGAATTGATATTCATCACAAGCTTAATTGAAATTGTAGCTTTGAGTTAGGTCCCTATACTACTAGTGTAACCCCTTATTGTTATTAGTGCAATCCCCTTATTGTATTATTGTGCCCATATAGTCCTCAGGTTGTTATTATTATGCCCCATAGAAGACCACTATTGTTATGTTAGAAAATTATATATTACACAGCAATGGAACACATAAAATATTGCAGAAATATAAACAAAGAAAACACATAAAATAAGAGAGACACAGATATACGTGGTTCACCCAGTTTGGGCTACATCCACAGAGAAACAACCAGTCCTTCTTTTATTGTATTATCCAGCAAACTGAAGAGATACAACCTACAACAGATCCGTTGTAATACCCTCTTTGCTCTCAATCTCCTCTCTCTTCCTCACTCATAATAGAGATATACATAGATGTAATACAATTCCCTCATATATAGTGAGGGGTTGCCTTCTAGGGAAAAAAACCCTAAATCAAACATAACTTCTACCGTCAGATCATCTGCCTCATGAACAACCCAAATTGAATAGAAATTACTAGAGTTTTACAAAGCAATTTTACATCTATTTTTAGCTTCGGGGACACTGCCCCCAAACCCCTGCCAGGGACCGCTGGCCCCCGGACCCCCCAACCGGCGGAGATTAGCCCCCTCGCACCCCCCCGGCGTGGAGGGATGTACAGTCTTCCTGGGATATGCATCCGGCTGAGACCTTTGAATACAGAAGAT
>APFE031300626.1:23419-34624 GCA_000404065.3 Pinus taeda
TTGTTATTAGTACAACCCCCTTATTGTATTATTGTGCCCATATAGTCCCCATGTTGTTATTATTATGCCCCATAGAAGGCCACTATTGTTATTGTTGTGCCCCTACAATATTATTGTTAGTAGGCTCTAATTGTATTGGGACCCCTTAGACTCCTATATATAGAAAGAAGTTCTTTTCATTTATATCATCTAAGAATCGTTCATTTGCGTAATGTAAAGGAGGTTGCCCCCTCGAAGAGGTTGATTTTTAAGTCGTTGATCTATCTTTTCTATATTTTTGTGAGCCGGTTTCATAACACTTTGAGAAAAGGATAAGTGAAGGGCCGCAAGTTTATTATGAACTTGAAAATAATTATAAATCAATGGACCTTTGACTATGGGATACGAAGAAAAATTTCTTTGATACTCTCATCACTCTTGTTATTTTACATGGTTGAGAAGTTTGGTGTTACAACATCTCTAACATTTTTATTTGTAACAAATGCTCATCCAAATAGTTAATTGCAATGCAGTTAAGTGTAGTTAAGTACAACTTGATTGGGCCTAATGGTTAAGAACATGTGCTTCTTTGTTAGAGGTCATTGACGTTTTATGTTGTCGAGAGTTGAGACTTCCTAATTTATCATAACGACTCAATATTTTATATAAGATGTAAATAACACACTTTCATGAATTGTTAATTTTTCATGATATTTCAACTTCAATATGATATGGGCATCGATATTCGTTATTAACATCACTCCTAGTTCACAAGCACCTCAAATGCCTTCCTTTACTTACATGGTTTATCACCATTGAACTAAAGGGGTGGTAGGAATGGTGCAAGTTTATTGTTATGGGTAGATTATTTTGAATGAGCGAGCGATCACACTTTGCTTAAGAAAAGTATCATGTTATAAGCTCACCATGTAACATATAAGAATTAAGAGTTAAATTCCTTAACAACAAGGATATTTCTATTTAAATGCTTTTATATAAGAGTTATTCTTAAATATTACTATTTATTTTATGTAAGAGTTATACTTGTTCCTAAATAATTTTAATGTTACAACTAAGTCAAAGACCAAATTAGTGTATAATATCCTCTTTTTTTTGGGGTAAGGGGGCACCTCCGCGTAACGAGTTGACTGTTAAAGTCTATGGAGGCATACATATTCTAGCCTCCTTTGGATTTGAACTTATATTACTATAACCTCATATGGAGAAGCACATATTCTTAACCATTAGACCCATTCAAATTGTCTATGAACATTACACAAAGTTTAACATATCATTACTTATCACAAATATAACTAAATCTATATTCTAAGGAACCTCAAAGTTATATATGTTGGTAAATGGATCACTGTTGAAAGGGGGTGGGGTGAATCAATGATGAGTGATTTTATTCAATGTTACCAGATTTAACTTTTTTATCCATTCATCATTACATGCAACAACTACAACATGAAACAATACAAAACATCATGAAAAGCATCAAAACGATGAGACACATTTATGTTGGAAACCCTCAAGGGGAGAAAAACCACCCTATTGCTCTGTTTTTCTCTTATTTCATTAATCTTCAATCTAGTACATTCTGTTGTTGGCCTCTACCAACTAGGAAGTCCCAACTCACTCTACCTCAATTTGTTGGCAGCTACTAGCTAGGAAGCCCCAACTCCCTATCTTAGCAAGCTACAACTTTCTGGAGGCCCCAACCTCCAAAATCACTTTGGACCACCTTTAATGTAATTTCAAACTTGGCCCAAACATAATATCAATATTAAAAATCAAATATCTCTCTTCCTTTCTATATAGAACTCACACATAGCTAAACCATATAAATTAATTCTCACTCCACAAAGGACTATATAGCCAAACGCTAGATGTAGTAACATAAGCCAAACATACCCTCTCAACCCTCTATAACAAAATCATGACAATATGGCAATACATCATAAAATACTCAACAACTTATCTAGACCTCACCAAAACATTCAAACTTTGATCAACAACGGTTTGTCTGAGACAATATTTTTTACACTCTTAGGCAACAACATATTGAACCCTGCAACAATGGTAATACTAGTAGCAATGTCCTATCTCATTGGAATCAATAAAACATATTACATAAAGTTGATTGCAACAACTACAAGAATGCATTATTTTATCCATTACAAAAAAAATATATTTATCTTTACATCATGTCACTACATCTCTGCTACAACATCTTCATTCCTTGACCCATTCACATTACCAGAGCACTTGTCACCATTTCATTGCAAGGATTACTCCAATGCAACACTTTTGGTCTCACTGAATTTCATTAGGGCTTCTCAGCTGCAACATTCTTAGGCCACCTTCTACATAAGTGCACACACGTAATCGTTATTCACTAGATTGCACCAAAATCTAAGCCAGTGTACGCATACACAGTAGCTTGGATTTCTACAGGTCAAGTCATTCATCATCCCCTAGTGTCCATTGCACCTTTAATACAAGAACACTAGTACCTTTTGCAATTGAACATGTCACTCTATAGTCATGATTATGATAGTATACATAGATCTTCATTCATTACTACATGCCTCACATCTCTACACACATTGATGATACTTAAATTACCTAGCATCAACACATTGATCTGCCTTTTCTCTACACAGTTGATCAACCTCAAGTTGTTATCACACCATCCTAGTCTCCATAAGCACTATGAGTCTTTTAAGATTGCACACGTTATACTACAATATCCATCACTTCACCTCTTGTTGATCTAGGATGTTTTCACTTATAGATGTATGGAAAAGAATTTCATATAAAATTGAAGCTTAACACGTAGATGTGCACATAAGAAAAGAAGAAGTAACCACATAAAAGGCATAAAAGAGAACACCAAGTCTTGGTAATGGAGTTCGTCCAATTTGGACTATGTCTCTGGGCCCAACTCAACAATGGGGAGGCCTTTCTTATTAAATGGCATGAATAAACAGGAATACATTCATCAGTATGTCCATAAAGAGGCTTATACCTCCAATGTGCTAGATGGCTATGAAATGAATGCCTGAGATGGAGTGGTATGCAGCGCCAAAGCTTCTCGCAGCAATAGAAGGGGTTGGAATCGTGTAATTTGTTCAAAACATATCAATAGATGCTCTCGGCCTCTGCGAAACAGTGTGCTGCAAACATAAAAATGCCTCCTCCCCATGCTCTTCCATTGATCCTTTTTTATAATGGATTTTCGAACAAGATCCCATTTAAATCGGGGCGTGCCTGGTTAATATGAGAGATTGGTAGAGTGGAAGTATCGGCGGGTGCAATCGTCCCTGAAAATGGTCTCTTATTGTTTAAAATGATAAAACTTTCAAAATCTCGAAAACACTAAGAGATCTGCCAAAACTCGTTCGCCTGGATTTCAAATATTATTAAATCGGGCATATAATCTGTATCAGGTCCACGTTGAGGTCATGAATTAGCATATCGCTTTGTCCCCGTCCTGGTCCTCAAGAATGACCGACCGCTGATCGGCGATCGCGTCGGCATTCTGCACATATATCACCCTGGGTGTCTGTTGGAGGTACCGCCGATCCGGCTAATCACCGATCGCACTATCCGCTCTCCGATATATATATAATATATATATATAATATATATTATCTATATATATATATATATATATATATATATATATATATATATATATATAATATATATATATATATATATATATATATCTATATATATATATGCCGATTGTGATGGCCTCCGATCCACTGATCCGATCTGATCGGAGATCGACAATTGGGGGTTCCAAGACCCAAACCTTAAGTCTGCCCTCATGCGATCTCCGATTGCGATTTGGCCTTAAGGCTTAAGACTCCTTTTGTCAAAGGAAATTCCTCATTTTCTTAAGGATTGAAGAGCCCTTCTCTTTGCAATAACTTCATCATCCAGACTCAGATTGAAGTATTGTTTGCGCCGTTGTAATCAGAAAGACAAGATCTCTTCTTTGGTCCTAGGTTGACTTCATTCTGCCCACTTGGATTTCTGAGTTTTTCCATGCCATTGTATCTGAAGATCCACTTGGATCAATCCTCGCCATTGAGGAGCTTTTGGGCCGCCAAAAGCTTTTCATTAGTCAATTGTAAAGTGAGGGTACTGTGCCCTCACTTTCTCTTTCTCCAGCCATCTGGCCTTGCTGGGATGCATTCCCTTGAATCCAACTCGAAGGTATTTTACATCTCCTCGCCATGAAGTCCTAGTTCTTCTGTTAAGGATGATGTCTTCGAGCAACTCATCGAGATATTTAGGTGCAAAATCATCGATGGTAGGAGTTGTACCCACCTCATTAGTGTCCATGATCAAAGGTGGTTTATACAACTTCAGGTTCTCCACATTCACTACTGAGTACATCTACATATTTGCTACATATTTGCCGGCAAGTCAAGATGAAAGGCATTGTTCCCAATCTTCTCCAATATGGTGAATGGTCCATAACGGATTGGCGGCAACTTCTTTCCTTCTTCCTTCATCCTGTCTTTGCCGATGTGGAACCACACCTTGTTGCCCACTTGGAATCGATGGTTAACTCGGTGTTTATCATGTCGAGCCTTGTAACGGGCTTGACTCTTTTCCAACTGCTCTTGCATTACTTGGTGAATCATTTGGATTCGCTGAATGAACTACTGAGCTTTTTCTTTATCATTACGTTCACTGGAGCCATCCTCGCTTCCAAATACCATGTCTAAAGGGTCATTTGGCAAGTAACCAAAACATGTCTCGAATGGTGAATGCTGTGTCGATGAATACACTGCTCGATTATAGGAATGCTATATATAGGGGAGATGTTCATCCCACAACTTGGGATGTTTCCCACAATAGCCTCGTAATAAGTGTACCACGGTACAATTAACAACCTCTGTCTGCCCGTCAGTTTGCAGGTGAAATGTCGTGCTTCTTTTTAGTTTGGTGTCAATCATCCTCCACAAGCTAGTCCAGAACTCCCCAAGGAAGTGAGAGTCTCGATCCGAAACAATTGATGTCGGTAATCCAAAGTGGACCCAAAATGAAATAAGGGAAATAAAAAATAATGGTTACAACCATATCGTTTAAAAAGTATAGTGGATGAAAGAAAAGAGAAGTAGTCTGCTCTGCAATAATTTGCTTTTTACAAGGCATAAGAATCACATTTTGCTAAAATGGTCAACGACAACATACAAATAGTCGTGACCCTTCCTAGACAAAGGTAGACCTCCTACAAAGTCCATTGACACGCTTTTCCATGGACGACTCATAATAGGGAGTGGTGTGTAGAGCCCAAGTTTTCTATTAGAGGGCTTTGAAACAGAACACATCACACAACCCTTTACATAGTGAGTCACAATGTTTTTCATATGAGGCCAAAAGCAAAATCTTTGTACATGACTTAAAGTCTTCTCGACACCAAGGTTTCCAGACACAAGAGAGGTGTGGGCCTCTTGAATTACATGCACTCTTCCTCCTGTGGGAATACACAATTTACGAAGGTGATACAACAATTTCCCCTGCAAGTGATAGTTGTCCACCTGTGAACCATGGGCTAGTTTTGCATAAACCTCCTTAAAGTCATCATTGTTAGAATATTGCTCGGCATAAATTTCAAAAGACAATGAAGCATTATGCAAAATAACAGAAGTAGAAATAGGAGGGCGAGATAGCATATCGACCACTTTATTGCTAGTGCCCTTCTTATACTTTATTACAAGATGAAACTGTTGAAGAAATCCCATCCACTTGAAATGACGAGTTTGCTACAACTTGGTTTGTGATTGAAGATACTGCAAGGGCTGATGATCTGTATAGATGATGGTCTCCTTGCCAATTAGGTAGAGTTTCCACTTTTTCACACTCTGCACCAAGGAATAAAGGTCCTTGTCATAGGTGGGATAGTTTATCATAGCTTGAGAAAACTTCTTAGAATGGTAACAAATTGGCTTCTTTTGCTACATTAGTATAGCTCCCATGGCATAACTGCTAGCATCAGTTTCAATCTCAAATGGCTGTTGGAGATCGTGTAAGGCTAAGACTGAAACGGTGCTAATTTTTTCCTTCAATGTTTTGAAGGACTTCTGTTGTATTCCTCCCCATTGGAAGACCTGTTTCACACTTGTCAATGTGTGCAAAGGTGCTGTAATAACAGAGAAATTAGCAATAAATCTCCTCCAATACTAGACTACACCTAGAAAGTTACGAACCTAAGTTACACTAGTAAGCTTAAGCCAATTTACAATTGCTTCGACTTTAGCGGGATCAGTTTTTAACTAACCATGACCATTAATATGACCTAGGTAACCCAAAGAGGTTTTCTCAAACTCACACTTTGACAATTTTACAAAGATTTTTTATTTCTTCAGCACATCAAGAAATTTCTTTACATGACTCATATGTCCAAACCAACTCTTGTTGAAAACTAGTATATCATCTAAATATACAAGAACAAACTCATCAATGAAAGGTTAAAATATATGATTCATAACTCGCATAAAGGTGGTTGGAGCATTGCAAAGCCTGAATGGAATTACCATCCATTCGAACAACCCCTGTTTGGTTTTGAAAGCGGTTTTCCACACATCCTGCTCCGTAATTCGGACCTGGTGATATCCACTGCGCAGATCCAATTTTGTGAAATATACAACATTTTTTAATTGATCCAATAAATCATCTATGCGTGGGAGGTGATAGCGATTTATTTATTTATGCACATCCTTCAGCTGCCGTCCTTTTTTGGCACTAGAACAATCGACGAACCGCATGGAGGGAGCTCGACCTGATCATGCCTTGGTCCAACAATTCCTGCACTTGACACTTGATCTCCTCCATTTCAACCGCTGACATTTTGTACACGCCGATATTCGGTAGAGGAGTGTCATGCAATAGGTGGATCTTGTGTTGGATCTCCCTCTGTGGAGGCAGTCCCCGTGGCTCCTGAAACAATGCATTATAATCAATAATTAAATCCATCAATTCTTGTTTACGCTTACCATCGTAGCCTTGGAACGTGTCTGCGAATTTGGTCTCCCTTTCCCTGACGACCATAAGCATGCATGCCTTGCTCGAGTTCACCAGTGTTTCATCTACCCAGTGCTTACGAGGTGGCATTAATTTTGTTTTGATGAGCTCGTACTATGTACTCTATCCCATCCTTAGTGATGTGGTATTTATTCTCATGGTGGAAAAAGATAGCTTTTCCATCATACAGGTAGGGGCTCCCCAATACCATGCCACAGATGTCCAACGGTATAACATCCATCACTACTTCATCTACCAACTTAGGAGCAATCACAAATTTTACCTTGCACTACTGGGTTACATTCAAATTAGCTTTATCATGTATCCATCCCAGCGGGTAAGGCCTTGGGTGTGGTTTTGTTTCTAAGCCTAGCTTCTTTACTAGAGATTTTGCAATTAAATTTGCTTGGGACCCCATATCAAACAGAGTTTCTACTTTGGTATGGTTTACTACTACTCTGATATGAAATAATTCAATCCTTTTTCTATCATTTGAAATGGACTCATCTACAGAACTAGTGCTTCCTTGTGATTTAGAATCAACAAGGGGTGTGAAGGTACCTTTTGTTCTCATTGTTGTGACTAGCCCTTCATCTCCTGAATTTGATCCAAGGTCTTGCTGTGCTGCTTCCATTGATTTTTGCTTCCCTTTTCCTCCATACTTCTTTGGGCATTTTTCTGGGTGTTGCTTCCAACATTTAGCATCATCATGTTCTTCTTTCTTGCAATGATTGCAATAAGGCCGCTCTCCCTCTTTAATTGTTGTTGTTTTCTTCTCCTTCCCTTTAAATTTAAATTTGGATTTGCCATTAGGAGGTTTGAATGGTGGCTTTATGGATTGGTCCTCTCTTTCATTCTTTCCCCTGTTCTCAATATGAATTGCTTTCACACTAGTTGCGTCAATAGTGGTTGGTTCAAACAACAATAATGAATGCACAATATAACTATGGAGTGAGCAAATATACTTAGTTACAACTTCAGGTGTATCTAGTGCAATACCCAAAATTAGTGCTTGCTTCCTAAATTCTTCTGTAAACTCTGAACATCCTGCCCTTTGCCTTGCCTTAAATATTGCCAATTCATCAAAGCTTTCTATCTGTATCCTAAGGGATAAAACTGTTCCTTTAACGCAGAAGTAAAGTCAGACCATGAGGAAAGAGCTTACCCACATTTTTACTGCTCTGCAATTTACTATCCCACCAAACGAGAACTATGCTGCCCAGTTGGATTTTCGCCTCATCCTCTATGATTTGCTGAATCCTGTAATAAACCTCAATCCGCCTGATCCAATTGCTAATATTTTCTGCATTACTTTCACCATTAAACACAGGAAGATCAAATTTAACATCTAATTAAAAAAAAAAAGGTTTCTTCGATGCATCCTTTGGATTTCTCTGATTATGGTGGTGTGCGGAAGACGAACCTTAACCACCAAAAGGAGGGGGTTCTTCTCCATCGTTCCCATGTGCTGAACCTTGTTCTTTTGGATTCCTCTCTTCAACGTTTTCCAGTCTTATAACCAGCTGACTGATATTCTCTGCCATTGAGGAGAATGTCTTTATAAAATTGCGCTCTTCTTCAATATGAGCTTCCTCTTCAGCCATGTTTCTTCTTCGAGGTGCACGCCCTGCCTCTGGATTGAAAGGTTCTAGATTCCCTTCACCTCTTTGAAGCCTGCCTCTTGTTAGCATACAAACATGCAATTCAAATCTAAAAATCCCTACTCTGATACCACTTGATCCAGGATGTTTTCGCTTATTAATGTATGGAAAAGAATTGCATATAAAATTGCAGCTTAACATGTAAATGTGCACATAAGAATAGAAGAAGTAACCACGTAAAAGGCAAAAAAGAGCACCGAGGCCTGATAATGGAGTTCGTCCAATTTGGACTACGTCTCCATGCCCAGCTCAACAATGGGGAGGCCTTTCTTATTAAATGGCATGAATAAATACAATTACATTCATCAATCTGTCCATAAAGAGGCTTATACCTCCAATCTGCCTGATGGCTATGAAATGAATGCTTGAGATGGAGTGGTATGCAGTGCCAAAGCTTCCCGCAGCATTATAAGGGATTGGAATCATGTAACTATTCAAAACAGATCAATATATGCTCTTGGCCTTTGCAAAACAGTGTGCTGCAACCATAAAAATGCCTCCTCCCCGTGCTCTTCCATTGATCCTCCTTTATAATGGATTTTCGGAGAATATCCAATTTAAATCGGGGCTTGCCTGGTTAATAAGAGAGGTTGGTAGAGTGGAAATATCGGTGGTGCAACCATCCCTGAAAATGGCCTCTTATCGTTTAAAATGATAAAACTTCCAAAATCCCAAAAACACTAAGAAATTTGCCAAAACCCGTTCACCCAGAGTTCAAATATTATTAAATTGGGCATATAATCTATATAGGGTTTGTGTTGAGGTCGTGAATCCACATATCACTGGGTCCCTGCCCTGGTCCTTAGGAATGACCGACTGCCGATCGCTGATCGCCGATATCGACGTCAGCTGATTGCATTGGCATCCCGCACATATATTGCCCTTGGTGTTTGTTAGAGGTTCTGCCAATCCGGCTAATCGCCGATCTATATATATATATATATATATATATATATATATATATATTATATATATATATTTATATATAATATATATATAATATATATATATAATATATATTATATAAATTATATATATATATATATTATATATATATATATAGATATAGATATACTGCCGATTGCAATGGCCTCCGATCTTTCGATCCGATCTGATCGGAGATCGACGATTGGGGTTGTTATCACCCAAATAGGGGTTTACATTGTTCCTAGTCATGGTCTTAGATAAGTGTTAAGTCACCCTAAGTTTTAATGGGTAGGTGATAGGTTAGGAGTCCCAAAGTTTTCATTTTTCATATCCAAATAAAGTCTAACATCCTTTTTCCATGTTTCATAAGTCTTACATTATTTTTAGAAACTCATAGCTTAAACCATTTTGAAATTTTTTGGAATTAGCCCCGAAACCACGTTTTCGTAGCGCAGATAGTGTAAAATGACTGTTTTGCACTACGCAAACACTGCTCTTTTCATAGCGCTTTTCCTTGCGCGCTACGAAAGCGGGAATTCCTAGAACAGTCTTGTCAAACATCTATTCGTTAGCATTCTGTTAAAATTTTCATTATTAGGTGTCAGCTAGGAGTCAATCCTTAAGCATGCCACCATCCAAACTCATCATTTCGAATTTAGGGTTCGTTATGAAAGATAATTTCAAATTCGAAAGGGCTGGCTAGTCTCATCATTTTAGTTTGCATGCAAACCCTCGAACAAAAGTTTTTCGAATAGTAAGCTTTGGTAGTTTTCCAACAAGGTTTTCCTCATCCATAATTCAGGCGAGGCTGACCACCATTGGCAAGCGAGGCTGATCAACAGAATTTCAAAAGAGGCTGGTTTTGTCACAGGAATTCAGAAGGAAAGATGATAGAGGAGAACAAACGTCACAGTGTTATCCGGGAATAGTGTCCACTCAGATGCTGCTATTCCCACTAAGATGGGTGGCTATCTTAGAAACAAACAATCAAAGTCTACTGTTTTTTCCTTTTATGAAAATAGATGAGAGGAGAACCAAGAAGACCAACCTAAGTTTTGCGTTTGATTTATTCTCCTCCTTGATAGAGCTTCGTCGCTTCTTCTTTGTCTGTCCAGCTTCAAGAACCTGTAGAATCATAGCGACATACTACTATCCAAGAAACAAGGATCTAAATTCATAAAAAATACAGGATCAGATGTGTATTAACCATATACATGCATATATAAACAAGTACACAAGAATATGGAAGGAAACAAGAATAGCTTTATTAAGATGAAAAGTAGCAAGAGGATTACAACCATGTGCTCTAACCCATCATCATCCTCTAGCTAGGAAGCCCTTCTTCACCTCAAGCAAAGGTTAGATCACCCAACACTATGAATGTACACCAGAAAACCAACAACACTTCTCTATAAGATACAAAATTCCGGCCTCTGGATCTCTGTGACGAGGGATCCATATATAAATGATTACAGAGAGGTGAGTCATCTTCTGGGATCTTGATTAGTGTCTTCTCTCTAATAGTTCCTGCTTCCACTTGGAGAATGATGATCTCTTACTCATCCCTGGTTGAAAATAGAGAGGCAAGTGT
>APFE031300626.1:47344-57539 GCA_000404065.3 Pinus taeda
AAAACAAAAGATGACTCTAGTCGCCTTCGATTTTTATTGAGCTTGAAGTGACAAGCGCTCAGAGGACCTTTTCCTTTAAGGAGTCTGAAAAGGAGCAAAATGGACTTCTCTAGTGATCTAGGTAGAGAGGATTACAAAACCAATCGTAAAACTGCAGAATACTTTTTACGGTACGGCAGTCAATCTTCCCAAATGTTGTGTTCGGTGCATTACGATCGATAGGGCGGCAGACATGGCTTCCTAAGGATAAAGGATGTAGTCTATTGTGGTCTCCCAATATATACTCAACAGTACGTGGGAGCACAAGTCCGTACTGGCACTTGCCGTCTCAGAGTGGAGGAATCACCCAACCAGTATTGAAAGCAACAGTTACCAGATTTTACGATGCCAGAATACGTCTCTAGCCTAAACCTCTAGATGTTGTGCGTTAAGTTCCAAAGCATTGTTAGATTCATTGAATTTATTTTAAGTTGATCTTGCTTAACAGTTTGCCTTTCAGATTCACCACGTGATGTATGTATAATTCCTAAAATGCAGTCTAAGATGATAAACAAATGTTTTATCTTCTTTCAGCAATGAAAATCCTAGCTACTAAAGGGCAAAAAGTCAAGCATCTTTTCTCCACAGAGCACAAAGCACACGCTAAAATGCACAGTCCTAAATCAAGCCAAACATTCAGAATGCAAATGCACATGCATGTATTTGTTTTCAGCTCTGTTAATGTGTGAATGACGTTAAGAAAGCTATGTGCAAAACTGAATTACTTTTAAAGCGACAGTACTCAACAAAATTATTTTTCAAAACGAAGTGAAAGCAAGAGAGACACTTTGCGATTTTGAAATGAAAATTGCTTTTCGACACTTTAAAACTACTAATTCAAATCCTATGCAATAGTAACTGTGTAATTGACTATCAAGAACAATGGGATTGCTTCCTAAAACTGCAAACAACAGCTACAACACTTTCAAATCTAGAGACGATAGCTCGACTATGCTACTTTTTTGCAAAAGAGAACTAAAAACGATGCACAATACATAAAAACATTTATAGTTCTTTGCGCTAAGGAGGCAGAATAATGCAAGAGAGGGGGTTTTCACAGAAGTACACTGACTATAGACAGCAAAACTCTTGAATAAGACTGAAAACAATGAGAAAAATCCACAGTCGGAGGGTAAAGTTAACCCTCCCTGACCATCGCACTTGTTACATAGTGAACTTAGTATGCAGCGCACCTACTGCACTCGGGAAGTGTGATGCATACAGACTGCCTTGAAGGTAGGGTGCGATGGTAGCAGTGCGAGACTTTGAACGTGATTTCACTCATAGTTTGGAATCTAGTTCATATGTTTAGGCCGAATAAGTAGAGATCAGTGTATGTAAAACACAGGGAGCCAGCAATGAGTTACCTCAGAGGGCTAAAGATCTTGGATTAGGGCCCAATCCAAGCAACCAAGCTCCTCTTTACTTGTATTTGTATGCTTTACTTCAGTTTGTAGATTAGTTGTTGTTAGATGTATTTCTTTTATGGTTAAGAATAGGTTGCTTTTGATGATTTAATAGTTTGCTACCATTTGTGCTTTTTGTAGCAGGTTAAGCAGTGATCAGAGAAGATTAAAAAAGCTAGCAATAGTGCCTTGGCCCATCTTCCTACCTTTGGGACCATGATTTGAGGCAAAGACTCTCTTGCTGCCCCAAAACCACAGATTTTCCTCATTCCGAGGACTTCTAGTGTTTGTAGCTCTCTAGTAGGTTGATAGTCCAGTTTTGCTTTGTTCTATATCTTCTTTATCATGTTCACTTCCTGATTTACAATAGTCCTCTTGCATGCTTTCCTTTCTTGCAGCATTTCCCAGCACTTCCTTCTATGCATCATAGTTTATGCCATTTTAATGCAAAACTCTATTTTTCCTATAATGCATTCATTTCAATGGTTGCTTGATTTTCTTGGTTTCTATGCAGTGGATCTCTTCTAGCAGTAGGCTAGCTTACCATCAATCACACCCTCCATCTGATCCATGCCCTATAAGTCTCCCAAATCTCACCTTAATTCTGCGGTAGTTTCCTTCATTTTTCATAGAACTTCTTCCACTCTCCTTGAGCAAACCCAATCATATTTCTCTCTCCTGGTGATCCATGGTAGACCTTAGGTTCCCTAAAACCTCATTCTAACCTTAACTCACCTTTCCCACCCACTTTCACACCCTCAAAACAAAAAAAATTGCTCTCAGCCTCCTCTTGTAGGCCTCCTGTAGTTTCCCTGTTTTCTTCCTGTAGTTTTCCTGTGTCCTCCTGTAGCTTTTCCTGTAGGCTTTCTTTTGAAGGCTGAGTGTGGGAAAAGCCTCCAGAAGTCCACTTAAGACCTCCTAGGACCCATCCACACCATCCTACATCATCCCAAGCTCCAAAACCACCCTCTAATGCCACCTATTCACTGCCACATTCACACACAATAAATTAGATGCTTGTTAAATTCACATAAAAACACATAAAATTCCAAAAGTATGTTTTTTTGCTTATTTGCTCCCAGAAATAGCATGGTTAGATGTTGTTTACTTCCTTAAATAGGTAATGGCATTTATTTCATGGTTTTCATAGCGTTTTTGGCAAAAGTAGAATTAGCTTGTTAGTTAGGGTTTACTAGGTTTTGCTTTATATTCCAGTCTTTCTCCTTTTTGCAGCTATAATAGCATCTGTAGAGTAATCTTTCTTTCCTTTCATCATACATAGAGATTCTTATGAAATATATAGAAGTTAGCTTGAGCTCCTAGTGATCTTGTGCCGACTGACCAAGTGACAACCTGTAGTGAGAACTAGTACTTGTGCATACAACACCGACACTTCCAAGTTTCTTATGAACTATCGGGTTGATAAAAGTAAAGTTGGAAGCCCAGGAGTTGCGGCATTCTTATTACAATACTGGCGCTCACCACTTTTTGGCGTTGTTTTTTTTTTTCTAAGTAAAGACTACTGCTATATTAAAGAAAGGAAAATATGTACAAAGGTTTACTTCCCGCGAGGAGACCGAAGCCAGTCCTCAAACTGAAAAAGCTTTAACCAAGCCATGAAACACAGTCCATTATAGCTCCTAGACGTTAAGCTTTTGATAGCCCAAGTGTATAGTGGGGAACCATCATGCCCAACTTATGCTATGGAGATTCAAGAAATTAACTTGTGATCCGAGAAAGTTCTCCCAGATAGCCAACCTCCACCTAGGGAGCTTGAGGAAGATAAAGAGGGAAGTGAACCTAAAGCAAATCCACCCTTTCCTGAGAGACTATCCATGACAATCCAACCTACCCCAGAAGGAACTCAACTCCTGGGAGAATTGAATCATTTATGTGTGAAGATACCACTTCTCCAAGCCATAAAAGATGTGCCTATGTACAATAGGTTGATCAAAGAGAAGTGCTTTAGGCATCCATCAAGGCGCAAGAGAGATGCCCTAACCATCAATGTCATAGGACAAATGTTCGACATGATGTTGGGGCAGACAATTTGTCCAAAATATCTGGACCCTGGAAGCCTAGAAGTTGATGTCCACATCAATGGCACAATGATCCCACATACCTTGATTGATCTGGGAGCTACCATTAATGTGACGACAAAGGACACAATGCTCAAACTTAACCTCCAGGGCTCCTTGAGGAAGACCACGACAATGCTACAACTCGCAGACTACTCCACAGTGACCCCTGAGGGGATTGTGGAAGATGTGATAGTCTCCATCGATTCTTGGGAGTACCTTGCTGATTTCTTAGTTCTCTAGCCAAAGGTGAAGCTCAATGGGTATCCTCTCATTCTGGGAAGACCCTGGTTGGCTATAGCCAATGCCTACATTAGTTGTCGAGCTGGGAACATGACCATAAAGAGCGGGCACATGTCCAAGCAGTTAATCCTATATCCTCCTGCCCAACCCTTGCTAGAACATGATCTACCTCTCTAGTTGGAAGAGGAGTATGAGGATGAAGTTTATTCTGCACCACTTTATGCATTAGAAATCACCATGGGGGGGGAAATCGCAAGATGAGAATGATATGATTGAAAATTTGATTCAGAATCCACCTCCCAGTGTTTCACCATTAAAGGACATAGTAAGAGAAACCCAAAATCACCCCTCAACTGATCTTTTTGTGGCCGACTCCACTTCTCTACATGTTAAAAATATAGAGTTTGGCCTAGAAATAACATTGAAAATCAACCCATCCCTATCTACTTCCTAGGAGAAGGAGCTATGCAGCCTATTGAGAAAACATCCATATGCCTTCGACTAGAGTTATAAGGAGATGAAGGAAGTGCACCCTTCAGTATGTACTCATCATATATACATCAATGAATATTGCAAGCCAGTCAAGCAGCCTAAGAGGAGGATGAACCCAACACTTAAAGATATTGTTAAGGAAGAACTGCAGAAATTGCTTGATGCAGGATTCATCTATCCCATCTCTGACAGTGAATGGGTCTCTCCTTTGGTGCTAGTACCAAAGAAAAATGGTAAGTGGGAGGAATCTGTGTCGACTATTGGAATTAAACAAAGCCCGTTAAAAAGGACCATTTTTCCTTACCTTTTTATTGATCAATGTAGACGTCTTGGCAGGGAAAAAAAAATTTCTCTTTCTTTAGTGGGTTTTAGAGGTACAATCAGATCAAATTAGCCTAGAGGACCAATATAAGGCCACTTTCACTTGTCCTTGGGTACCTTTGCATATCGGGTCCTTCCTTTTGGTTTGTGCAATGCTCCAGCCACTTTCCAAAGAGCAGTATTGAGTATATTTTCTGAATTGGTTCATGATGCAGTAGAAATATACATGGATGATTTTAATCCTTATGGCTCTGACTTTCAGGAAGCTTTATCTAACCTAGGAAAAGTTTTAGATAAGTGTATTGAGATGAACCTATCCCTCAGTCTGGAAAAATGTGATTTTTTGATGACTAAAGGGACCATGCTAGGTCATGCAATATCTCAACAAGGACCGCAGGTGGTGTTACAGATATATTTGGGCACATCAACCCCAACTCATATGTCGATGTTATTAGGGTCTATCAACCCCTAATATAGTTGTCTTATGCCCTAAAGAAACTAAGTCCTTTGAACGCTTCATTCCCTGATAATTCCATCGCAAAATTCATCCAAAAAGTGCCTCAAAGGAATCATTGCAGAAAGCCCTGTGTTAGGGTGTTATGCATAGTAGGCGCCACACTGTCAAAGTGCTATGCATCACAGTTTGGCCCTCTTTAGGGTGCGATGGTCAAGCTTAGACAAAATTCTAGGATATTTTGAGGAATCAATTACTCATGGAAACCTCTAGAAGCTTCTCCAGTGCCACCTGCCCCTCTGAGTTGCCCAAGGATGACTACAGGAATTAGGAAACCACCCCCTATTCCCCTCCTTCATGCAACCAATTCCTAAAAATAGAAATGCATTCATCATCATCATTGATGACTCAACCTCCTTCACTCATCTATAAATGGATCCCTCATCCAAGAGATCTAAAGGCTGAATATTTCTGAGTGATAAGGAAGTGCTGATGGTTTTAGTATTGAGGCAAAGTATTGTTGTAATGTCAAAATTTCTTGCTGTTCATGAGGTGAAGAAGGTTTGAAGCTGGGAGGATAGAGCTAGATCGAACTTATGGGTTGTAATCCTCCTTTATATTAATAAATCTTTTCAACATTTTCCTCCTATGATTGTGTAATCTTTCAATGCAATTATATGTTTATCATACTTTCGATTCTGTGATGCTTATGAATTATGGATCATTATGCTTTGATGGGTCTATGTTTCTGTAATTGTGCAGGTACTCTCCAAGCATGTTGAGTACGGGGAGGAGTAACAAGATCGGCCAAAGGAGAGAGATATCAAGCGAGGAATAAAGTAGAAGTTACAAGTTGGCTCTTCATAATCTTTCTCTTATATGTTATTCATAGGAAAAATAGTGAATTATTTTAATTGTTGTTTCTAGGTTAGCTACCAAACCTAGAGGGTTAGCATTTCTAAGAAATAATGATTTTCTCGAAAACAAATTGGTGACTCCATTGGGGACCTCTGAATGCCATTTTTGGTAGCTTAGTAGCCTCTTAGAACATTCCACTACACTTGCTATTTTTCATTGAAATCAAGCTTAATCCACTGAAAATTGCATCAAATTTGAGCCAAAAACAACTTCATAATTGCTCCCTGTGACCATTGCACTGTCCTGAACTCTAACCTGCTATGCATAGCAGTTCCAAAATGGACAAAGTGCTATGCATAGCACTATCTTCAAAGAGAAAGTGCGATGATTGACTAAAGCTCAATTTTCCCATCTAGGAATTGAAGTTTTTGACCAGTTTTCATCTTTGTTTGATTGCTTGCTAAACATGAATGATGTCTCATCACTGAAACCAACTTTCATCGCTTAATTCAACCCTATTTAGACTAGTATTGGTGAACGTTTTTATGTATTTTTTTTTTCATTTACAATCCATTATCAAAAATTAGTGTTGATCGATTGTCGTTTGGATAGAAAAGTGTTGTAAAGTCTTCAATTTCGTCGAAAAAGTGAATTGTTGTAAAAATCTTCCGTCATAGCTAATCGATTAAACTATTTTGTGCATTTGATTTGATTTCATTCAAAGTGTCTAAAAGTTTTGTTTCTTCAAACTTGAAAGTGTCATTTAGTCCTCCTTTCTCTCTTTGAAGAAAAATTGTCGAAAATCGCCATTTTGTGTGAAGTATTCTGAATCACTTCTGCATTTAGTTTTCCTTGTTGTTTCATTCACATTAAGGGAAGATGAAAACAAATACATGCATTTTTCATGTGCATATTAAGGTTTTTGAATGCTTGATAGGAATAACTAGGGGATTTGTATTAGATGTCCTCTTTGCTCTTTGTCAAAGATCTAATTGTTCTATCCTTTAGTAGCTAAGGTTTTCATCGTTCAAACTAAATCAAAAGTTTGTTTATCATGATAGTTTCATTTTAGGAATTGCAAACATACATGTGGTGAACCTTCAAAGGAAAATATTTAAGCAAGATCAACTTAAATTGAACCTCAATTAATCTAACAATGCTTTGGAACTTAATGCAACACATCTAGAGGTCTAGGCTAGAGACCTGTTCCAACATCTTTAAATCTAGTGGATGTCGTTTTCATTGAAGGTTGGGTGATTCCCCCTCTTTGATTCGATAAGTGCTAGTACGGACTTGTGCTCCCTGTACCATCGCGTATATAGTGGGAGACCCCAATAGGTTGAAATCCTTTATCCCTAAGAAGCCGAGTCTGCCGCCTTACCAATCACAATGCACCAAACACAACATTCGGGAATACTGACTATCGTATGGTAAATCCTTGGTAATTTATATTTAATTTACCACCAAGGTGTATATTGCAGTTTTGTGATTAGTTTGGTAAACCCTCTTGCTTAGTATCTCTAGAGCAGTCACTTTTTCTCCTTTTCAACTCCTTAAAAGAAAAGGTTCATCTGAGCGCTTGTCCTTTCAAGCTCATTAAACAACGAAAGTGACTAGAGTCATCTTTTTCTTTTTCTTGACTCTTAAAAAATGAAAAAGCAAAGTTAAGTTCTAGTGTCGTAAAAATTAATTGACAGCGGATAACATCCTCCACGCTTGTTTTTTAGTTGATCTTAGGTTGAAACATATGGCGTCAAATCCGGAGTCCACCAATCAAGGAATTCCTTTTGATGGGAATCCTAATCCTTTTCCTCCTTTCAGAAATATTGGTGCTCCTTATATGGCTACATTGTCCCTTCTGAGATTTACTATTGGCTTGCCAGTATGGTTGTTTGCAACCTCTTTGGTTCAAAATGTCATGATTTCTCCGCAATCGAGTACACCTCCAACTGGACAAAATCAACCTCCAGTTGATCTTAAAGTTGACCCTTTGTCTTCTTCCTCAGTTGTTTCTTCCTCCCCTTCTTCCTCTTCGCCTGGTGAAAGTATTGGTACTAGTAACCAGGTGGCTAAGAAGAAGAAGAAAGGGAAGAAGAAGAAGAAGCTAATTCAGCAAAGGGGCAACCAAGCAATCATTGCTTTGAATGCAAAATACGTTGAGAAACCATCCATTAAGCCTCAAAAAGTTTGATATCCAAGAAAACTTTGTGCAGGAGACCATCTTCTTTGAAATTGTCCTGATATTCCTCAGATCTTAGAAGAATGGTCTTCCCATTCATCCCATGTCATCAACCTTTGGAGATCATGTTGGTGACATACCATACCCTAGTGATAGTAAAGTTCATGGATAGAAGGGAAAATTCAAGTTTCCATGTAGGTTATGTGAAGGGAATCACCCAATTCACCTTTTTCCCTATTTGGATGAAGCCAAAAGAGTGTTGGATAACTGTCTTGCTTCATCGCAGCAATTTCCATCTGGCTACAGGAAACTTTCCCTAAGTCCTTCACTACTTGATGAATTGACTAACCAAAATCAATCGTCGGTCAAAACCACTCTCTTTGCGAGTGGATCCAATGAGTCTATACCTGACGCAAATCAACAGGTTGAGGTAACAGTTAACCCAATTTCACCTTCAGTAAATCATACCTTTTACAAAAAGAGTGAACGCCATACCACTTAGGTTCTTTTTGTTTCTTCAGATTCAAATGAACTTGGGGGCAATCCACCTATTCCATCAAGACAAGAGGAAAATCCTCCAATTCTAGTAACTCAAGGGGTTAATTCTCTCATTTCTACGGTACCCCCTCCAAGTAGTCTAGTCACTTCCTTTGATTGGAATCGACTAGAAGGATTCCACCTTCCTTCCTATGTGCCTTTCCAAATCATAGTACAGGTTTGTAATATGATTGTATCTGGCACTATTATAGACGAAGGTGCACCAGTGAGTATCCTTTCCTAAACTGCTTGGAAAGTGCTTGGTTTGCCACTGCTTATGCTTGTTACACAGAATCTGTTGGGCTTTAACAGAGGAACCAGTCGACCGTTAGGGATCCTTCCTCAGTTACCTATTACTTTGGGAGGAAAAAACATTTATCTCAATGTGAGGGTAGTCCCAGGACCTTTAGATTAAAATTTACTTCATGGGCGCGACTATGTTTATGGCATGGGAGCTATTGTTTCAACACTCTTTCGAGTGATTTGTTTCCTGTATGAAGGTAGGATTGTCATCGTTGACCAACTTTCATTTACCAATCCAAATATAGCTCCTAGTCAACCATCTTCCTTAAATGGTCCATTTGTACCAATGGTATCATCCCCGCCATGGGTTAATTATGTGGCAACCTGTTCCATACCTACATCAACTGGCGATCAATTCAATGATTTGTACATCATGTACAAGGGGCATTGGAACCAAATCTCTCTTTCATGACCTCTTATGAATTGTGATTGAGTCTGAGGATAGTTCGTTGTCTTGTGTCAACCTCGTTAAAAATGAAACAAGGAATTCAAGGATAGTTCGTTGTCTTGTGTCAACCTCTTTAAAAAATGAAACAAGGAGTCCAAGGATAGTTCGTTGTCTTGTGTCAACCTCGTTAAAAAATGAAACACGGGTCTTCGAGGATAGTTCATTTTCTTGAGTCAACATCGTTAAAAAATGAAACAAGGGTCTTTTGAGGATAGTTTGTTGTCTTTTGTCAACCTCATTAAACAATGAAACAAGGAATTTGAGGAAAGTTCTTGGTCTTGTGTCAACCTCGTTAAAAAATAAAACCAAGGATGTAAGGATAGTTCCTAGTCTTGTGTCAAACTCATTAAAAAAAATGAAACCAAGGATGTGAGCAGAGTTCCTTGTCTTGTGTCAAGCTCATTAAAAAATGAAACAAGGTCCCAAGTTCCAATTCGAGTCTTTGATTCGGTCTCGTAAAATCTAGTTGAGTCTATTGGGTCCCTATAATACTAGTGATTACCCCATTACTATTGTAGTTGTACCCTTTATTAATATTTTTGTGCCCCTATTGTCCCCATATTGTTATTACTGTACCCCATAGAATCCCTCTATTGTTATTTTTGTGGCTTTATGTTATTATTGTTAGGTCGCCAAGGTTATATTGTGATTCCTTAGACTCCTATATATAGAAAGGAGGTTTTATCATTTGAATCATCCAAGAATTGTTCATCTATGTAATGTAAAGGAGGTTTCCCCCTCGAAGAGGCTGAATTCTAAGGTGTGGATCAATCTTTTTTATCTTTTCTTGACCTGGTTTCATAACATTTGGTTTCAGAGCTTTGGATTCTAGTGTTT
>APFE031300626.1:62570-91661 GCA_000404065.3 Pinus taeda
AATAGAATGAAACAACAGGCAGATCAACATCGCAGCGAAAGAATTTTTGTTGTAGGTGATTGGGTATTTCTACGGCTATAACCATACAAGCAAATGTCCCTCAAGCAAGCTAAGAAGGATAATAAATTATCACCAAAGTATTATGGTCCGTACAAGGTGTTGTAAAAGATTGGTACTATGGCATACAAATTGGAGCTTCATGTAGCTTCTCGATTGCACCCAGTTTTCCATGTTTCATGTTTAAAGAAGGTTATAGGCGATAAGCTCCCAGCTCAAACAATATTGCCAGAACTTGACGAGGAAGGAAAAATTATATTGGAACCAGAAGCAGTCACAGAAACAAGAACTCGATAGCTACGAAATCGATCAATTTCAGAGTATCTTATCAAGTGGAAGAACTTATCTACTGAAAATTCCACATGGGAGGATGAAAATTTTATACAGAAGCATCCAGAACTACTCAAACGTTGAGGACAACACTTTTTTGAAGGAGAGGGGCATGTTGGGTCCCTATAATACTAGTGATTACCCCATTACTATTGTAATTGTACCCCCTATTAATATTGTTGTGCCCCTATTGTCCCCATATTGTTATTACTGTACCCCATAGAATCCCTCTATTGTTATTTTTGTGGCTTTATGTTATTATTAGGTCGACAGGGTTATATTGTGATTCCTTAGACTCCTATATATAGAAAGGAGGTTTTATCATTTGAATCATCCAAGAATTGTTCATTTATGTAATGTAAAGGATGTTGCCGCCTCGAAGAGGCTGAATTCTAAGGCGTGGATCTATCTTTTTTATCTTTTCTTGACCTGGTTTCATAACAGAGTCTTTCACTTGATGTTGTAAAAGAACCTTCATTCCATCCACTTGATAGCCTTGAGTAGTTTACTTAGGTCAATGTAATGAAGCTTGGGGGGTATACACCTAATGGTAAAGTTAAGTTTCCCTGTAGGTTATGTGAAGGGAATCACCCCATTCACCTTTGTCCCTATCTGGATGAAGCCAAATAGCTGTTGGATAACCCTCCTACTTCATTGCAGCGACTTCCATCTGGTTACAGGACTTTCATCATGCTGGGGGCATGTAAACCATTTTCAAACATAGTTTTTCATTTCAAGCTTCTATAAAAATAAAACTAAATCCAAGCATAGTTTTTCATTTCAAGCTTTTTTAAACATGAAACTAAATCCAAGCATAGTTCCCTATAGTTCAAGCTTGTGTAAAAATGAACCCATTTCCATTTTTACCCTTGTGATTGCCATTCTATTAGCCTTTTGAGCCTTGGTTATCATTCCATCACCACCATCTCTTTGACTGATCATACGCTTTTACTTGGTTGTTTTACCCTTTTTTGACGAATAGTTGCAATGAGTGGTCGTATTAGCCAGCCTCTTCACATAAATCAACATGTTTTGAGAAGTTCCAACATCACTGGAACTAGTTGCTACCCTAGACACCACGCGTTCCTCAAAATGAAGTCGTATTTAAACTCTTTTCAGACTCTCCAAATAAGAAAAGATTGTCAAGCGCTTGTCTATTCTAGCTTGTTAAAGTATTGGAAACGACATCTCTCTTGTATTATTTTATCCTTTTTCGGACCTGAGGGATTATTTTATGAAAAAGAACTTATAGAGTCTTCTTTTCATCCCTTTTCATTTTTTAATGATCTTGACAGAAGAAAAGTAACTCTGCTCACATCATTGGTTTCATTTTTTTTAATGAGGTTGACATAAGACTAGGAACTATCCTTATATCCTTGGTTCCATTTTTTAACGAGGTTGCCACAAGACAAGGAACTATCCTCATACCCTTGTTTCATTTTTTAACGAGGTTGACACAAGACCATGAACTCTCCTCGAATTCCTTGTTTCATTTTTTAACGAGGTTAACAGAAGAAAATGAACTATCCTCAGAAGACCCTTGTTTCATTTTTTAACGAGATTGACACAAGACAACGAACTATACTTGGACTCCTTGTTTCATTTTTTAACGAGTTTGACACAAGACAACAAACTATCCTTGAATTCCTTGTTTCATTTTTTAACGAGGTTGACACAAGACAGTGAACTATCCTCAGACTCAATTACAATTCATACGAGGACATGAAAGAGAGATCTGGTTCCAATGCCCCCCAGTACATGATGTACAACATCACTGAATTGATCATCAGTTGATGTAGGTATGGAACAGGTTGCCACATAATTAACCCATGGTGAGGATGATACCGTTGGTACAGATGAACCATTTAGGAAATATGGTTTACTAGGAGCTATATTTGGACTGGGAAATGAAAGCTAGTCAACAGTGAAAATCCTGCCTTCATGCGTGAAACAAATCACTCGAAAGAGTGTTGAAACAATAGCTCCCATGTCATAAACATAGTCGCGCCCAAGAAGTAAATTGTAATCTAAAGGTATTGGGACTACCATCACATTAAGATAAACGGTTTTTCCTCCCAAAGTAATAGGTAACTGAGGGAGGATCCCTAATAGTCAACTGGTTCCTTTGTTAAAGCCCAACATATTCTATGTAACAGGCACAAGCGGTGGCAAACCAAGCACTTGCCACGTAGTTGAGGAAAGGATACTCACTGATGCGGCTTCGTCTATAATAGTGCCAGATACAATCATATTACAAACCTGTACTATGATCTGGAAAGGCACATAGGAAGGAAGGTAGAATCCTGCCAATTGATTCCAATCAAAGGAAGTGACTAGACTACTTGGAGGGGGTACCGTAGAAACGGGATAATTAACCCCTTAAGTTACGAGAACTGGAGGATTTTCCTCTTGTCTTGATGGAATGGGTGGATTTCCCCAAGCTCATTTGAATCTGAAGAAACAAAAAGAACCTAAGTGGTATGGTGTTCACTCTTTTTGTAAAAATGAACCCATTTCCATTTTTACCTTTGTGATTGCCATTCTATCAACCTTTTGAGCCTTGGTTATCATTCCATCACCACCATCTCTTTAGCCAATCTCTCTTGTATTATTTTATCCTTTTTCGGACCTGGGGGATTATTTTATGAAAAATAACTTATAGAGTCTTCTTTTCGTCCCTTTTCAAACTCTCTAAACATGAAAATGACTAAGTTATCTTTGTCATTAAACTCGTTAAAATATCATAATAGCGACAAAATTGTCCATTTAGACAAGACCGAGTTTCACCGTTGCTAGACACATTAAAACATCAAATAGCGATGGGTTTGCCTAAAGGGTAAATTATAGAACAAGCATATGTTATCCTCCTCAATATTGAAAAAAATAAAGAGGTATTGGTTAGCAATGGCTGGGGAAAATGGGAAAAGCCTTGAAAACTTATGGTAGCGAGTCGCTCTTGAACATGACACTTTCACTTCATCTCCGTGATTAAGCTGGGTTGGGACATTCCGTTTGATAGTTATCATACCGTTGGTCTATCACACCATCTATCACTTTTGTTTTGGGTCAACGCTACCAATTCATCTCAGTGTCACCGATATGTATAAGAGAAGTCATCCAGTTAAAGTTTCATTCGTTGCAATACTACAAACCTTCATTTTCATGACCGCCATTCCTGAACCTTGTGTCGTCAATTTATTTTCATCTCCAAAATCATTTACTTTGTTTCGTTTTGTAGATGTGGGATACATCAAGGCCCTCCTATGATGAATCACTTCTTGTCGACATTAGCTCATTATCCGAGAAGTTGACTTAGAAATACCCTTTTAGGTCTTTGAAGCTTGCATACATCAATGGCAAGTTTCTCTCTTCCATTGACAAGTTGACATCAATGGCCTTCGACCGAAAGATTTTCCATGGTGTTTGACATCAAAATATCTACTCACACCATGGGAAATGTACTGTTGTACCTTGAAGATCATCATCATTATCGATGATCCTTCTCGAATCTGTTAACAACTTACATCATTGGCTGGTAATTAGGCTATGTCTCTCCATGTTCGACCTCGGAACATCTATTCACATGGTGAGACTTGTACATTGAGTGAAGATCGAACGAAATTGAAGACCCTGGATCTAGTTTCATCCATCTGGGCTACAATATATTTAGGAGTATCAAATCAAACGTACAAATTCTTTACATAGATGGTCATCCTAATCATGGATCACAACTCTATATCTGTAGAATCACAAGTCTATATCTGTAGACGACGGTCTGATCTATTGTACATGTAATGAGAGTTTATAAGCTAAGCATGGGAATGCCTCCCTCATCTAGTTCATGAGAAAATCATATTATATGATGTATTGTATTGTAATTGATGCAAGTCACCTTCCAATTCGAAACTTCCGATCCTCATGATAAAGCATTTCACCCGACATAGATATTTAAAACCTCATGCTTTAGGGGGAAACTCTTACAGACATATTTGGGCACATCAACCTCAACTCATATGTTGATGTTATTAGGATCTATCAACCCCTAATAGAGCTATTTTATGCCCTAAAGAAACTAAGTCCTTTGAATGCTTCGTTCCCTGAAAGTTCCATCACAAAATTCATTGCCTCAACGGAATCATTGCAGAAAGCCCTGTGTTAGGGTGCTATGCATAGCAGGTACCACACTGTCAAAGTGCTATGCATCACATTTTTTCCCTCTTTAGGGTGTGATGGTCAAGCTTGGACAAAATTCTGGGACATTTTGAGGAATCAGTTACTCATGGAAACCTCTAGAAGCTTCTCCAGTGCCACCTGCCCCTTTGAGTTCACCCAAGGATGACTAAAGCAATTAGGAAACCACCCACTATTCCCCTCTTTCATGGAACCAAGTCCTAAAAATAGAAAGGCATTCATCATCACCATTGATGATTCAATCTCCTTCACTCATATATAAATGGATCCCTCATCCAAGAGATCTAAAGGCTGAATATTTCTGAGTGATAAGGAAGTGCGAATGGTTTTAGTATTGAGGCAAAGTATTGTTGTAATGTCAGAATTTCTTGTTGTTCATGAGGTGAAGAAGGTTTGAAGCTAGGAGGATGGTGCTGGATGGAACTTATGGGTTGTAATCCTCCTTTCTATTAATAAAGCTTTTCAAGATTTTTCCCCTATGATTGTGTAATATTTCAATGCAATTATATGTTTATCATACTTTCGATTCTGTGATGTTTATGAATTATGGATCATTACGCTTTGACAAGTCTATGTTTCTATAATTGTGCAGGTACTCTCCAAGCATGTTAAGTACGGGGAGGAGTAACGATATCGGCCAAAGGAGAGAGAGATCAAGCCAGGAATCAAGCAGAAGTTACAAGTTGGCTCTTCATAATCTTTCTCTTATCTGTTATTCATAGGAGAAATAGTGAATTGTTTTAACTGTTGTTTCTAGGTTAGCTACCAAACCTAGAGGGTTAGCATTTCTTAGAAATACTAATTTTCCCGAAAACGGTGGACCCCAACAAAATTGACATCATCCAAAGGGTCCCACCTCCTCAAAAGGTAAGAGATGTCAGAAGTTTCCTAGGCTTAGCAGGATATTATAGGAGATTCATTAAAGATTTCAGCAAGATAGCCTCTCCTTTGTTTGGCCTCTTAGGTAAAGATGTTGAGTTCATATGGCTGGAAAAATATCAAGATGCCCTAGATACCTTGAAAAGCAAGCTAGTGACTACCCAATTCTCAGAGGCCCAAACTGGGCCCTACCCTTTCACATTCACACAGATGCCTTGAACAAATAAATAGGAGTAGCCTTAGGACAAATTGATGAAAAGTTACCTTATGCCATATACTTTATAAGCAAAAACCTTTCAAAGGCAGAGTTAAACTATACAGTGACCGAGAAGGAACTCCTAGTTGTCGTGCATTCCTTAAACAAATTCAGACATTATATCACAAGCTATCAAACCTTTGTGCACACTGATCATGCTGCAATTATATATTTAATGAACAAACTGGATGTAAATGCTCGCATTATTAGATGGTTGCTTTTACTGCAGTAGTTTGATCTAACCATTATTGATAAGCCTGGTAAAGAGAATGTTGTTGATGACTTTTTTGTCTAGAGTGAATTTGCTTGTAGGAGAATAAGGAATGGTGGATGACCAAATGCCGGATGAACACCTATTTTCTATATCAGTACTCTCTCCATGGTTTACTGATACAGAAAACTACTTGGTTTTGGCACAGTTCCCACCACACCTATCCTCAAAAGAGAAGAGCAAAAGAAAAGTGCCCCTTTCACCTAGATTGGAAGCAATCTCTTCAAACTTGGCCCAAATCAGATCTTGAGATGGTGTGTCAGGGAGGAAGAAGTCTTCGGCATCCTCCTGACCTGTCATGACGGGCCTTGTGGAGGTCATTTTGCAGCAAAAAGAACCGCCTTCAAGATATTTCAAGCAGGCTACTACTGGCCCACACTTCATTAGGATGTGAGGAGATACACGAGCCAGTTTGATCAGTGTTAGAGGATGGGGAAAGCCAATCCAAAGGATGAAATTCCCATGCAACCTCAGGTGACCTTTGAGCCATTTGAGAAGTAGGGCATGGAATTTGTGGGGCCTATCAACCCCCCTTCAAAGCAGAAGCAGTACATCATTATGTGCACTGACTACCTGACAAAGTGGGTGGAGACAAAAGCAGTCAAAGCAGTGATAGAGGAAAAAGTAGTTTCGTTTATGAGGGTAAACATATTCTACAAGTTCGGGTATTCGAGAGAGTTGGTCACAGACCAAGGCATTCAGTTCACTTCCAACCTGATTGAATACCTACTCACACATCATAAGATCAAGCACAGGACTTCCACTCCTTACCATCCACAAGCCAATGGGTAATTGGAGGTCACTAACAGAGCATTGGAAGGGATCCTAACTACGGTAGTGAGCAGTAGTAGAAAAGATTGGGTAGACAGATTAGTTGAGGCCACTTGGGCCTACAACACAACATGGAAGACCACCACTAGGTTCACACCCTTTGAGCTGGTCTATGGGAAGAAGGCTTTGCTGTCAATATAGTTTGAATTCAATACCCTAAGGATGGCAACTCAGCTAGACCTAGACCTCAGCCATGCACAGAAAAAGAGATTACTTCAGCTTAATGGACTGGATGAATACCGATTGCAGGCCCTTCTCCATACAGAGGTAGTTCAGCTTCAGAGCAAGATATGGCATGACAGAAATATCAGGGAGAAGAAATTCCAAGAGGGAGATTGGGCACTACTCTATGATTCAATATACAAGGATTTCAAAGGCAAGATGAGGACAAGATGGTTGGGATCGTACACTGTGGAGAAATGCAATGACAATAGTTCAGTTCTGATCAAAACCATTGATGATGAAGCCATCCCCATGCTTGTCAATGGACATCAGTTGAAAGTCTACAAGAAACCCCTCTCCAAGCGGGAGTTTGTTGAAGATTTGGATAAAACAATGATGGTAGTGGAGCATGTCTTAGCTTCCACTTCACCCACTCCCTGAACAAAAAAGAAAGAAATAAGGACTCAAGTGAAAACCTCCATTAGGTGCTTGAGTCCCATCATCGGGTTGAAAACCTCTTCTGAGGCGGCCCAGTGTTGTAAAAAAAAAAAAAACTAAGGGAAAAGAATAAGATCCCTGGGTGAAAACCTTCCTTGGAGGTGTCTAAGGTAGGCAACTAAGGTGAAAACCTCTCTGAGGTGCCCTAGTTGTTTTCAAAAAAAAAAAAAGATAAAAAATGAATTTTTATTGCATTGCAGGATTGCAGGAGGACTACAGGGAGCAGGAGAAGGTGCCAAGGGGACCCTGAAATTTACACCAACATCCATCTCATCTTCTCCACACCTTCCTCCATAATGTTTGGTATTTCTTTCACCCCACTATACCTGTTTTTCCAAAACTATGTTTTCTACAAGAGGCTGTTGTAGGAATTACAGAGAGCCAAAAATGTCTACAAAAGGCAGTTTGAGGGACAAGAAAAACTTCAAGAGGAAATTATCATCCCTCTTACCACATTCAAGCTTCCTTGCCATCATTTCCAAGCCTGTATCACACTCCAAGCATCATTATTTTTTCCCCTATCCAAGAAAAAACATAGAAAAACAATTTTTCAGTTTTGAAAAAAAAAAACAAAAACATTAAACGAGAAAAGGCACCATCAACTTCACCTAAAACTTACCTACTATCACTCCATCATGCATCTCCACCTCTGGCATCATTCTTGAGCTCAAAGCATAGGGAAATAGCTGAAGTTTCAAGGAGAGAAGCAGCTACACGATCTCCTGTAGGAATTCCTGTAGCAGTTGATCCCATAGAAGTCTAGCACCAGCAGCAAAAGAGTGCACATCTGTAGGTTGAAAAGGCACATGAAAATTAGCTCTAGCAAGAGAAGAACTTGAAAAAGCACACAACAACACATCAACAAGCAGAGACAACATGCATAAAGGAAAATGAAGGCATGCATCAGAGAAAGCCACAACACCTCACAGCAAATACACTCGGATCATAGGTAAGTAACTAAGTCACTCCTCTATTTTCATTTGTGTAATTAGGAGTCATATGAAGGCAACGAGATGGTTGAAATCGAAAGAGGGAAATGTGGCCATTTAACTTGGCCACCTTCATGTAGTTGACTCCACTTAACCGAGATGTCACCCACACATGTGCACAATCAACTTAAGCAAAAGATGCCAAGGACAGGTAGTGGGAGGAAGAGTAACTTCGATGCAATAATAAGGGATGATTATGAGGAAGGGGCATTATAACCAAGTAGGTGGGGACCAACGGTCCTAATTTGGGCAACATACACCTTGCCAGCTCAGCACTCATAACCGAAAATATCCATAAAGGGTAATGAGCGCTCCTCCCCGAGCATTCTCACCACCTTTTCTTTAGCTTCTCCTCATAACTCAGCCACACAATAGTCTTCTTGTGCTCCCACAGCCTCATAACCACCATCCTCCATTGATTTCCTCCATATTCTTTCTCTCGGAATTTTCTATAGGAGCACCTACAGGAAATCTACAGGAGGGACAATGGGCTTCTACAGGAGGGGCAGTGAGTCATTTTGAAGGGAGAAACCACGATTTTTGGCATGAATTTTAGTCTGAGGAGGTAGGGTTCATGAATTCCCTCCGTTGAATACCGAAATGCGAAAGGGTTTGTCTTAAATTGAAAGTAAAAGGAGTCTTTAGGAGGGTAGAAATACAAAGAAAAATTTCTATCTAAAAAAAAAAAAAAAAAAAAAAAAAAAAAAAAAAAAAAAAAAAAAAAAAAAACACACACACACACACACACATTCCCCTTTGTTTTCTATTCACTCGATATCTTTGTCTCCACCTCCATATCTGGTTCTTTTATATATATATAAAAAAAAAAAAAAAAAAACACATTCCCCTTTGTTTTTCTAGTTCACTCGATATTCTTTGTCTCCACCTCCATATCTGGTTCTTTTATATAAAAAAAAGAAGTACGGGCATAGGGGGGTTGATGAGAAAAGAGTCCACTAACTCCACTAGGCTCCATGCACATCCTCAAGTGGTATACATATTTACAAGGGAAAACTAGATGAATTTCTTTGAGAAATTTAGAGGGTTTGATGATGAAATTGCCCATGAATTTGCTCTCTCTTTGGTCCCTCACATAAGAAGTCATGCTACTGTAACCATTAGAGGCCTCTCCATTGAAATAACCTCTGAATTCATCAGTAGGGTCACTACCCTTCCTCTTGGGTTGCCTTGGAGTAAAGGTGAGAAACCAATTGGCCAGGTTGCTAAGAAGAAATTTTTCCAAGATAATAAAATCCATGTTGAAGACAAAAATGGAATTAGAAGGGCTAGTATACCATATCCCTGGGATGAGGTTAGCTACCAAATAATAAAATATATTTCTTGTGAGGGGAGGTACAAAATTGTTTATGGATACCATTTCAGAATCCTCCAAGACTTGAGATATGGCATGGATACCCCAGCACATCAAAAGCTTAGTATCCCTTACTTTCTCCTTCAATCCCTCATTAACTCCAGCACCAAGGTGCAAGAAGGAAATTCACAGCAGCTAGCTCACCATGGTCTAATCAAAATCCTAGTAGAAGAGGCCCTCCATACCCTTACACTCCCTATAGCATGGGAAGTTTTCAGAAACATGACAACTGAGGATGACATTAAGGCATTAACCTATGTTGTTAGTCCTACTATTAGTGAGGAGGGATAACAACAAGGAGGAGAAGATGAAGCTAGCAGTGACATAGCAGAGCAAGAGAGGAAGGAGGTAGAAAAAGAGACAAAGCAACAGGAGGAAAAAGAGATAGAAGAGGGAGAAAAGGAGGCATAAAGGGCAGAGAACAAAGAAGAATCCCCTGAAACTTTGGAAAGGGAAGCAACAAATACCCTCACTACCCTCAGTACACCAAGCAAGCAGAAGCAAAAGAGGAAAATACAAACCTCCATGTATTTCAGGGCAAGGAAAAGTACCCAAATTAAAACAAGAAAACCTCAGCCCTCATCAAAGACTCCCATCCACATTGAAGATTCACCATCTACCAAGGTGGAAGACTCTCCTTCCAAGACACCTATAACCTATGAAAGAGGGAATACAAGATCTTCTACATGGAAGGGGAAGGCAATTCTACAGGACCAAAAACCATATCTATAGGAGGCTGAAACAGTGCTACAGGAGACTCCTTCCAAACTACAGGAGTCTCAAAAATTTGAGGAAAGGATAGGAGGATAGCCAGAGATGAAAGGGAAATCACAAGAGCTACAAGAACCTAACCCCTAGCCTAATATTGACTCCTATTACAGAATACTTGAGGGAGGCAAGATTATCCCACAGAAATTTGCAATTCCACTTTTTTTTGAATTGGAAAAGGAGAGAGTGAGAACACATAGGTGGATGTAGATAGCCAAATCTAAAGGAGTTGAGGATATTAACCACATGGAAAGCAAACTCAGGGATATGGACAGGGAATTGAGTGCTCTAAAAGACATAGAAGCCATTACAAGAAGCCACCTTGAGAATGAAAATGAAATACTAAGGAAGCAGCTGCAGGGGAAAGAGACTCATTTGGCATACATGGTTAGCTTATCCATGGAAGCATTACAATGCACAACACCAACCAAATCTTATGGCCTCTACCTGAAGGATCAATGGCTTCAATTCAAAATAAAAACTTTGGCACAAAGAGGCACAATGCCTTTTCAAGATTACAGTCAGTTCATGGATTTGTGTGACCAAAGCATCTCCAAGGAAAAAGCAAATATGGCAGAGTTATATCTACATAACATGGTCCTCACAAACCTAAATGTGTGGGACCCCAATGCCAAGCTAGGGGATCTACAATTAATGGCCATGGCATCATGGATGAACCATGAAGAATTGAGGGCAGCAGAAATGAAAAGATTGATGATAAAAGAGCAAAATGAGCCATTAATGATAAGAGCCGAGCCATCAGATCCTATGGCACTCATAAACACACCTGCTAATGACCCGCAGAATGCCCCTAAATATCTAGCCAATCAGGCACAAGCCATTGCACACCTTGAATATATGAAAATGCTACTTGGAGATGATTATGTGCATGCATTCATGAGAAGATGGAACACCCTACCCTATAGCTTGGAGATCAGAGAATACCATTCTCCCATGGGGCTAAGGGAGGCATTAAAAAGAGTGCCAATGTACAAGCACTCCATGCAAAGGCTGAAGGTCAACTGGATTTGCCTCAAACTAAGTCCTCCACTCCTATTAGGCATGCTAGAAGGCAGAAGGAAAGAAGAAGAGGAGCAGTGGAATGACATAGACAGAAAGGCAGGATTTTATGGAGAACATGAGCAGACCACATCAGAAGCCTGGAATGCTAGAGAGGCCACTAGGGCCATAAAAGATGACGAGATTGACTAAGTTTCTCAGAGGATGAGCAACACCTTCAGTAGGGGGTGATGATGAGTCTCATAGATGGGTAATTATATGGGCTCATTTTACCTCCTAACCTAGTCAAATCAACCATTCTCTTAGCTTATTGTATGATTTTCTGATTATATTTATGCTTATATGGTGAGTTGAGTTAGTTATTATGCCATGTGGTCTAACATGTATTTAATGCAGATTATTGATGGATTTCGAGGTCAAAGTCAACGATCCAGTGGTCAAATTGCAGCAATAAATCAAAGTAGACAGAGGAGAGGACTTTTAGGAGGGAATCCCCCTCATTTATTTCCCCTCACTTCAAATTCCCCTTCATTCAGTTCGGAGTACAAGCAGCCGAATCATGCACTAGAAGGCAGCCGAGCAAGTGGAAGATGATTGAGAGTTATCTCAAGTTTTGGAAGCCAAGCCTCCCTGATTTTAGGAAAGCTATTGGTAGCTTTAGATGTATAAGTAGAGAGGCTTAGGGACTCACAAGGGTCGACTTTTTTTCTTATGTAAACTTTGCACAAATTTCGAGCTCACTATCTTATGACAGTTTCATGTAATCTTGCTATTTTTTGATAATGAATATGGAATCCTTTTTGAGCCAGCAATGAGTTACCTCAGGGGGCTGAAGCTCTTGGATTAGGGCCCAATCCAAGCAGCCAAGCTCCTCTTTACTTGTATTTGTATGCTTTACTTCAGTTTGTAGATTAGTTGTTGTTAGATGTATTTCTTTTATGGTTAAGAATAGGTTGCTTTTGATGATTTAATAGTTTGCTACCATTTGTGCTTTTTGTAGTAGGTTAAGCAGTGATCAGAGAAGATTAAAAAGGCTAGCAATAGTGCCTTGGCCTCTCTTCCTCCCTTTGGGACCATGATTTGAGACAAAGACTCTCTTGCTGCCCCAAAAACACAGATTTTCCTCATTCCTAGGACTTCTAGTGTTTATAGCTCTCTAGTAGGTTGATAGTCCAGTTTTGCTTTGTTGTATATCTTCTTTATCATGTTCACTTCCTGATTTACATTAGTCCTCTTGCATGCTTTCCTTTCTTGCAATATTTCCCAGCACTTCCTTCTATGCATCATAGTTTAGGCCATTTTAATGCAAAACTCTGTTTTTCCTAGAATGCATTCATTTCAATGGTTGCTTGATTTTATAAGTTTCTATGTAGCAGATATCTTCCAGCAGTAGGCAAAATTACTAGAAATCACACCCTTCATTTGATCCATGCCCTATAGGTCTTCCAAATCTCACCTTAATTCTGCCCTAGTTTCCTTCATTTTTCATAGAACTTCTTCCACTCTCCTTGAGCAAACCCAATCATCTTTCTCTCTCTTGGTGATCCATGGTAGACATTAGGCACCCTAAAACCTCATTTCAACCTTCATCCACCTTTTCCACTCGCTCTCACACCCTCAAAACAACAAAAATTTCTCTCGGCTTCCTCTTGTAGGCCTCTTGTAGTTTCCCTGTTTTCCTCCTGTAGTTTTCCTGTGTCCTCCTGTAGTTTTTCCTGTAGCCTTTCTTTTGAAGGCCGAGTGTGGGAAAATCCTCCAGAAGGCCACCTAAGACCTCCTAGGACCCATCCACACCATCCTACATCATCCCAAGCTCCAAAACCACCCTCTAACACCACCTATTCACTGCCACAATCACACACAATAAATTAGATGCATGTTAAATTCACATAAAAACATATAAAATTCCAAAAAATGTTTTTATGCTTATTTTCTCCCAGAAATAGCATGGTTAGATGTTGTTTACTTCCTTAAGTAGGTAATGGCATTTCTTTCATGGTTTTCACAGCGTTTTTGGCAAAAGTAGAATTATCTTGTTAATTAGGGTTTACTAGGTTTTGCTTTATATTCTAGTATTTCTCCTTTTTACAGCTATAATAACATCTGTAGAGTAATATTTCTTTCCTTTCATCATACATAGAGCTTCTTCTGAAATCTATAGAAGTTGGCTTGATCTCCTAGTGATCTTGCGCTGGCTGACCAAGTGACAACATGTAATGAGAACTAGTACTTGTGCATACAACACCGACGCTTCCAAGTTTGTTACAAACTACCAGGTTGATAAAAGTAAAGTTGGTAGCCCAGGAGTTGTAGCATTCTTGCTGCAGCACTAGCGCTCACCACCACCACATCGCCGCACACACTGTGTATAAGGCCCATGCTTCGCCAATACGCGATATGCGATGTAGCCCCGGACTTAGGGCAATTGCGATGTACAATGGGGCTTTCGGACCCATATATATATATATATATATATATCTATATATATATATATATATATATATATATATATATATATATAATATATATATATATTATTATATATATATATATATATATATATTTGATAGGTTGGGGGGTCCACTACATCGCTGCGCGTAATATGTATAAGCCTGGGGCTCCGTCGATATGTGATATGTGATTGGGGTTGGACCTGAAAATATATACAATGCGGTTCATAGGGCCGGTGGGTCCGGAGACCACGGGTGCACTGTTTATACACATGGCTTTCGGGCTGGGCCGATAGTGATTTGCAATGGGGCTTTGGAGCCGAAATGCAAACATTTGAGTTAATAAAACCTGTTGGGTCTAGAAGCCATGAATGCCTTGTTATTTTGATAGGCCCCGAAAAGGGTTTATGCACGCTCTGCGAAGGTTTTCCACTATAAGTCATTGTGGTGGGAGGAATAATGCGATGATGTTTTTGAGGGGTTAAACAAATCCCGATAAACATAGAAATGAAGGGCTTAAGCGAGGGATTTGTTAAAGGGCTTTACCCATTTGTGAATGGAAGATTGGGCCCTCCATAGAGTTTAAATTACTGGGATGAAAGGATCATTCAGAGAGATGACAGATTAGACTTATAGGGGGCCCATTTAAAATTTGCTATAAGAGCATGTTTTAATAGGGTGGTAGTTGTGGCCACAACATATTCTAATTTGTTTTTGAAATTTTGAATTTTTTTTTTGTTGTTTAATTTTATTCTTTGTATTATTTAATAATGTCATTTTTCATATATATTATTATAGATATATAATATATATAATATATATTTATATTACACACATGTTGCGTGTATATTAATATATTTACATATTTATATCTTTTTTTTTAAGCTTCGCGGATTCTTCTTCGTCATGTCAATATATCACTCCAATTTGGGCGGAGAATTAACGGTGACTTCACATCAAAGGGTACCTTAACGAGCACTCGACACCATTGTCCTATATTTGTGGACAATATAATTGTTATATTAGTTCTTCTTTTTCTATTTTTCATTATCTCTTTCCTTTAATTTTAATTGTATTTTATTATTAATTAAATTTTTTGGTTTAGTTTGTTGAATTATATTTTTTTTTTATTTATATTATTTTCTTAGCATTAAGTTATTTGTTTTATTTTTTTTCTTTCTTGTGTTTATATTCTTTCTAATTATATTGAATGCTTGAATCTTGTTTATTTCCCTTTTTAATTTTTGAACTCCTAATGTTCAACAAACCTAACCTCTCGTTTCTTCACATCTCTCAGCTATTTATCTCTTCGCGCTAGAACAAACTTCATAGCTTGTCCTTAGGATAAGACACACTTAATGGCTTGAAATATCAATCATAAAAACTCTGATGTGAGTAATATGGAAATGCTATAACAAAATTACTCTTCTAAGATAAGCCTCCACTTTGAAAACACACACACAGTGATATATATATATATATATCACAATAAAATTTAGGAAAACTAGAAAAAGCAAAATTGTTTTTAAAGCAAAAAAAGAGTAGGTTTAAAAAAATGGTGTATATAATTTAAAAAATATTATTTAATTAAAGCTCTTTAATTGAAAAAAAAGAGAAAATAATTGCATTGTTGTGGGGAGGGAAATGTTTTTTTTCTAAGTAAAACTATTCTATTAATATGAAAAAAAATATAATTACATCGAGGCTCGCGCCTCAGCAGTGCTGAACATCATTTATCAAAAAATATAACCATCTAATCTCGACTGCCCCATCGATGGGGAAACCAATCCATGAAGGCAGAAAAAAACCCACACAGGGGTTATCCGTTTTAACCAATGAAATATCAAACATTGCAAAAAAAATAACCAGGAAAGTTTTGACAGAACAAATCATAACAGAGAATATCCAGTCATCAGAAGAAACACCCAACTGGTAGAAGGGCGAAACCTAGCTGCCAAGTGTCAATTCTAGAGGTCGTTTGGGGCAGGCTCTTCCTCAATAAGACACATGTATTGGTACCACTCCTCCTCCTTTGTTGACGTGTCGCTCTGAATTCCACGAGCTAGCTGAGTGCTAGCAGAGCTGCCTTCTGCTGCATGCAGCGCGGACGTGTCTGTCGCTCTGCCTCTTGGTGCCTGCGTGTCTGCAACTCTGCCTTCAGGAGCCTACTGACTGCCATCCAACTCCATGCCATGCAGGTTGGTGTTGATGCCTCGAAAATAGCTGCATCAGCATCGGGGAAAACCACCCGGTGCGGACCTGAAAGCAACTCCTTTTCCGTTTGGTGTGGTGGCTCTGATTGGATATGATGGGACCAGTTTCCCAATGGTTTGTAGATAGGATGGATAAGTGGTCGATTATCTATTATCTATTGACAATGATGGATGGTTTATTCTAAAAAGTAAAATTATAAACAACTAATCTATCCCGGGAAATTTCCACTTTAGTGTAACTTTTGATGATCTTTATTTACAAATAGCCATATAGATGACTCCATTGATAAACAAAGATATTTGTTTGTAGGATAATTACTTTGTTCAAGTAGTTGAACAAAGTAATCATTAAAACACTATTACACTATTCTTCATATATCATTGACATAAATATGATTGCAAGAATAACATTCCTTAAACATTCAATAGTGATAAGTATAAGGGCTGCTGTTAAAAGACATACATATATCCAATGATAGCAAGATGTAATAAATGCTGATTTATATAAAATAATGGAGCAAAGATATAGATAATAGTACCATATGTAATTTGGATCCCTCCCGATATCAATCGCATTCAAATTCCGTCTTCTAACTTAGAAAATACTCTCACAAAAAGCAGTAGTGCATATTTCATCAAAGCATTCTTCATTAACATTTAGAATATAGGCCTAATCTTCATAAAAAAAATATAGCAGAAGCACAATAATGTGACTTCCTGATCCAAGCTTTATACAAAAATTCAGGACCCTTTCTAAAGACATGAAAGGGTCTATAAATACTATCTAAGCTAACTGACTATGAAATAAAAATGCTATTAGGTGGTATAACCAAATCATAAAGATTGCCTTAAAATAGGTTTGCTTGTAGTCGGTAGATTGATTCATTGTTTCGGCCGATCATCCTTTGGCTTGAGCTGGCAGATAGCAAGCATTGGTTGCAATTCTGGAGGGTGACTCAAACGAGAATGCAGTTGAGCTGAATACGTAGCATCATGAATTTCAGGAATCATGTAACCAATTGCGTCGGTTAAACATTTCAGTGCTGTCCTTTGACTGTATGTTTTAACTAGGAAGAACCAAAAGGTGTCCCAAGTTAAACTTTGGATGCCTGCGATTAATCGCTCCTTCTTTTCCAATTCTTGTTGCAAGTCTGTTCGAAAGTTTTAGTTGATGGTAGTTTACCTAGAGTGCACTATGAAATTAGATTAGACAAATAAAGAGTATCATTAATTAACTCAATCAAATTACCAGTTGCTAATCTACATCTTGAAGTTTCCCTTTCTGCTTTCATTAATTGTGATTGCCATTCTAGAAAAAGAATCTCCTTATGTGATTTTAGAATTTTAGGTAGATTTGTAGCTTGTCCTTCACTGGTTTCTTGCTAGGCTAGAAAGTTTGTTAAAGTCTCATCGGCCTGTTCCAAATTCTGCCTGGCATCAACTGATTTGTCAATCATTGATGAAGAAATCTCACAGAGGGGATCAGCAAGGGAAATATTATGACATAGTAAATTTAACTGCTTAATCAATGCCTTATTGATCTGAAGAGCTTCGGACCTGAATTCTGTTGGTTGAGGAAAACTCTTGAACGTTTCTACCTGTTGTGATAGTTGAGCGATTTTCTCATCTTTTGTTTTACTCATTTGTTCATTCATTGTCTTCAGCATGGCCAATGCTGTGGATAATTCTTTTTGTTTCTATACTATGCTTTAGTCTATCCTCTACTTCTCCTTGAGAAATTGCTCGTTTAGTTGGTTGTTTACTTGCTGCAGTGCTACTAACTGCTATTCTAATTTCTCTATTCTCTGCTGACTTTTGGATACCTGTGCTTCCAATGAAACAATTAACTCATCTTTTTCCTTGAGTAAATTGCTCACTTCTGATGCTTTATCCATAGTAGCTGCTGAATAGGCCCCGACATATTGAGAGATTTTTGTGAGGTCTTCGAAAGGATTAAATTATTCTTTCCATACCACATTAGCCATCTCTGTCTGTGCAGGTAAAATGGAATATTGATCAAGTCTTCTCTTTTTCCTTTGTCTTTTTACTACAGCCTTATGCTGAGGGCTGTAAAAGACATCTAATGGTGGTATTTCTTCTATCTGCAAAACAATTTCATTCGATGCATCTTTAGGAATTATCTCTATATCTTTACTTATGGGTGGGCCGCTGGTTCCTTCACTTGGAACCGTACTTGTTGCTGTCTTGAGACCAATTATCACTTCAGGTGTATTAAAACCCTGTGAATTCTCAAGATTGCTTATAATGGAATCGAACTGTTTTCATTCTTTAAGGAGCTTGGGATCGATCTGAGTATCTATATCCATGTGTTCACTGCCCTTTTCCTGTCCTTTCTACTGTTCTTTCTCCTGTTTTGGCTCTTTTCCTTTCTCAGGAATTTCTTCCACAATAGGAGGTTTGTCAACAGTTCGTTGTTCAGGCTCGCTTGACTGGATTGCCGAGGTGGTGGCTAATAAGTCCAGAGGTAGAGTTTGCAACCTCTTTTCTCTAAGCCTATTAAACACTTCCAGCCCTTCATCTTTATACCTGATCCTGGCCAATGTTTTTACCTAAAATAATGATTCTACTAAGAAAAACAAGTCATCAAATTCATCTTTTTCATGATCGAACTTTGTAAGTATGGCTTGTTCAAGAACATTATAGGCAACTTTTCTCGGATCATATTATCTGTTTGGGATGGTTGCAAGATTGAGCATTTGTATTTTTTCTGCCTCCTTTTCTCCGTGTTTGTAATCATGGAGAGTGTAAACACCGCATATTAGAGGAAATGTAGGCCATACCTATTTCTTAGAGTTTCTAAGGGTTTTGGATGTCCCTTCTGTTGTTATTTGGTAGGCCAATTACCGAGCTAACAGCTTATCGGGCACATACAGAGGAAGGACACGGGGTCTTGTAAGGCTACCAAAAAGCCTTATATAAGTGAACTTGTCTTCTCTGAACCAATTATCAACTGCAGTCAAGTCTATCCCTGCTTCCTCGAAAATCCTCGGGGCAGGCTTATAAAAAATAGCATAATAGACAGGCAACATAAGACCATTGCAAATTATGTACAAATGATCTTTGTAGTGAGCTTTCCATAACATTTGATGATAAATATAGATCGGCTTGGGGTCTTGGGGAGTCCATCTCCATCCGAGTACCGGATATTTAGAGTTAAAACAAAGAGTATCCATAATATAAGCACTGTAATAAAAAGGGGGAATGGTCCTGGTAGTTTTACGTGTATTTGATCTGAATTCGAGAATTGTTGTGGCTAATTTGTCAGACAAAATGTTTGCCCAATCCATCACATAACTATTGACTACCACATCCATTAAAGGGACCATTTCAATGGTGAATTTAGCAGAGTCATGTATCCCCCACATTCTACACATCATAGCCCCAGAATAACAGTAAGGAGAAGATAATGATTCCACAGAGTACTTACCTGATGAGTTGTGTTTGTGCTTCTCTGGATTCTATCTCCACTGCTTAACCGGGGCCGATTCTGTCTCGTTTTCATTTGCAAATTTTTCAAGGAAGGCTTTTTTGTATCTCTTTTCAGGCACAAGCAAGCGATACATTTTCCTTAGATCATCAGGCTGAAACGAGCCAAAAATCCTCCCATCAATTGTGAAAAAAGTTCTGTTTGAAACTGGAATTTCTTCTACCACCCATCTCACTACGTCAGTGTATGGAAGAACCTTTTCTCGTGCTGCTATTCTGTGCAAATATGAACAAGCTAAATCTCTAAGGGATGCTTCCGATTTGCTAGTTGAGTCAGCTATGGCTCCTTCTGATATTTCCTCAGGCTCCTCTACTTCAATTAAATTGTAAATTCTCTCCCAACTAGTATTTCCAAGGTTGAGGCACGTAGTGTCTGAGATTAACCCTTTTTTGTTTGGCCTTGGATCCTTGGCTGGCTGTACTACTACTGTAGGAGCCACTGCTGCAGATTCCTTTGATTTCTTTCCCATTTGTTTCAAATTTCTTATTTCAGCAGAGTTCTATACAAGCGATGGGAAAAATGTGATACAGAAAAATGTTGTTATAGACCAATATGAAAATGAGAAAGAATTACGTCGATTAGTAGGTGATAATGGATCACAATAAGATTGTTGCAGATAAAATCTAATCCTACCCTTAACTGCTTCATTGATTAGCCACTTAACTTATCAATCGTGGTAAAGGAGGTTTTAAATGCCCATCACGTCATTTATATGTCAAATGATTCATTCAAGCGTGGCCTAGATTTCTTTGGTGGAATAACAGAAGTAAACCGCAAAAATGGCGATCGGTAACGTGAAAGGGAAGGCTTTAATATTTGTTTTAAACATTTCCGATCACCGAAAGGTGATATAATGCATGCAAACCTTTTAAGTATGTTCTCGAGATATGTGCCTTATTAATGTATCGGAATTGGGGAATGGATTTGGGTTCTATTGCCGTGCCAATGTGATTTCGTCGATCGCCGATTGTGATATGCCTTATCGCATCGGAGGATTCGAGTGTGCCTTTAATCATGTGTTGACTTGTTATTGCCGATTGCCGATAGCGATACGCTTTATCGCATCGGAGAAATGAAGGAGGCTCTTTTAAATTGCTGCTTTAACATTTTACCTTTCCGATATCCGATTGCGATATACTTTTCGGATTGGAGAAAATGGATGTATCTTAGTGCATGCTTCCTTTGTTATTGCGATATGCGATCTTGCGATCGCTTTATCGCAATAACAAAGAATTTTATAATTTTTTTAAAGACCCACTTTATTTCTATTCAAAAGGCTTTTAAAATTTTCATTTACCTTAAGTCTCTTGATTAGGGTTTCTCTTATGATGGGTTAATACCAATTTATTCACACATCTAAGTTTATTTTAAAAGGGACCCATTTCATATTATAATTTTGCATAAAGATTTTATGAAATGGGGGGTTGTTGTACAGCATAACAAGTGGCAACATCCTCGACCAGTTGCTGCTTGCATGGGTTGCAGGCACTCTTGTTCCTTTGAGTGGCCCTTTGCTGCTCACCATTGTTCTCTGGCAGAGCTTCCTGCAGGTCGTTTTCCTCAGAGAAAGTGATGGTGACTGTGGCGGTGATAACAGGCTTATGGAGGGTGTTGTGGAAATGAAATTGTGTCGTTTGGGGAGCTAGGTGAGGGGGAAGGGGAAAATTAGTTGTATGAATAGCGGTGTCCCTCCTGCCTGCACCTTGGAGCTAAGATCGTCCTCTACCACTGCGGGTATTAGGATACCGGTGAGAGAAGGAGCCATGAGGATTTGGGATGTCAGGAAAAGAGAGGGGGAGGCACATTCTGGGCTTGGCGTCGCAGGAGGACTAATGCCTCCACCATGACTGCCCCCTCTCCTGCTACGCATTCGGTGGCAGATGCGAGCCATGGCCATATTCGAAGCAAAGCTATCAATGGGGAGATTGGCGGAATGGCTGAGCAGAGAGTGAGCGAAGGAAGTCTGAGTTGGAGTCAGATTGCAGAGCCTGGTGTGGGATAAATGATACCCATTACCAAGGTCTACGCAATTGAGTAGCCAACAACTGCTTCCCGTGACCGTGCGAGAACAAGGCTCCATTGCCTGAGGAGGGAAAATGCTGTGGAGTAGGGGAGGAGGAGCATCGTTATGGTCTGTGGAGGCCACTGCTATGAGCATGCTAGAGAAATCTCAACCAGAGCACCCATTTAATGTCACCTGCAAGGCGTCATGAATTCCTTTCAGGTTAGCATGGGAGAGGACACAGGCGGCCATTTAGCTAGTCCTCTCGCTGCCCATCTATCTAATCACCATTAATGGTGTGGTTATCACCCGCATTCGGGTGTGTGGGGAGGGCGATGTTAGGCTTCACCTCTCTACCTAATTGTTGACTTGAAAACTACTTGATAGCGTAAGACATCAATGGTTGTCTAATGAGGCCACAATTTCACTCAGAATGAATTTTTCAACGGAACCTGACAAGAAATTCTTCAAGAAATTTGACTGTGGGAATTTCAGAATCATTTTCTTTATGGCGGAAATGGATTCCGCACTATCAAGAATCCTTGGGGCACCCAAAATCCTAAAACTTGATAGTTGTAACCCATATTTTCAAAACATTTTGCCAAAGTTTCTCAAAATCATACTGGAATTTCTATTGTTTTCCAAAAAAAGAAGTGGCATATTTAGACTAGGCCCAATGCATCACCTGTCTCCCTAGTGGTTGGCTTGATAATTGTCACATAGCCTAAGGAATTGCGCCTCTACCCCAAATGTTGGCCTAACAACTACCACAAAAAATGAGTTATACGACGACTATTAGTTTGACCAACAAGCATATGGGCGATACTCGACATCACCCTTCCCCACCACAATATTGCAATTCTTTTGCTTTTACATTTTTATTTATTTATTTAATTTAAATTTAAATTATAGTTTTATTATTAAATTATAATTAAAAATAAAAATAAATGTAGTTTTATTTCATAATTATTATTTTTGTAATTTTATTAAATCATTAGTTAAATTTCAAATTTTGTATTTTATTTTATATATAATTTTTTTTAAGATATTTTTTAATTAATTTTAAAAAATTCATGATTTTTTTTTAGAATTTTAAAGTTATATGATTGTGAATTAAGTACTGGTGGTTAACATTCTCTATATTATATATATATAATATATATTATATATTTATCTCTTTAAAAAAGAGCATTTCCATTGTTTTTAAGAATCAAAGTAGTTTTTTTTTTTAATACATAGTTTTCCACTCAATACACAAAATGTTTTCTCAAATTTGTAAATTGTGAATATTTGTATCACTTTTTTTAGTGGTACAATGGTCAAAGTTGTAATATCAATTAATGGGTAATTTTAAACCCAAACATAAAATAAAATAAAAGTTGGAAAATTTTTTCAAAAATACTTTAAAAACAAGTATTTAATAAAATAAAAAAATAAAGGTAGACAAACTTTAATTGGTTATTTTTAGGGTTTTTAGTAGATGTCATGGTTAAAATATGTTTGACTTTTAATTTTAAAAAACAAGGGGGTGATGTTGCATCACCACCCTTGCATTTCAATGCCTTTTCATCATGTCTTTCATAGTCATGGTATTTTGCCTTCAATACGATGATTGACAAATATTTGAAATTTAACTTTGAGGAAGAATAGGTGATGCTACATCATTGCTTTTGCATTTCATCAACGTTTTTCATGTCTTTCATAATCACGATGTTTGGTTTTCAATGTCATGGATGAAAACTATTGGAAATTTAACTTTGAAATAAACAAAACGGTAATTTTGCATCATTGATTTAATGCAACCTTAAAAAAAAATCTGAAAACTCGATAAAGTTTTTGTTAAGTTGGTAATATTTTTTTTTTTGTAAATTAGACTAATTCTATTGAGTAAAATATAATACAACCAAGAGAAACATGAGACTGGCAGACCGGAAATGATGAAACCATCAACCTCGGTCCTGGAGAAAAAGAGATTCCATCTCGGAGCTACATCAAATAACTTGAGAGCAAAGAGTCACTAACTGACTTTTACCCCACAGGGGCAGAAACTACAACACATTGTTTTTTCCCTTTCTTTTTATTGACTTTTGTCCAGCCATCAAGGGGAGTATGACCTAAAACAACTTGAAGACTGGAATTCTCTATCTTGGGGATCTCCTTTTCTGATTCAGAAGAGGAGGTCTCATGGGCGCGTTTCTGGGAGATTGCTGTGACAAAGGTGTGCGCCTGAGTATCTGTGGACGGAGCCATCGGCTGAGGCACCTTGTCCCATTCTGAATCGCTTTCCTCATCCTCCGAGCTTGGGAAGTCAGAGCTCACTGCTGGCGGCGGAGAACAGGGGGTCCAACACTTCGGTTTGGTTTTTGCATAGTTGCCCTTTTTCATTCTTGCAGTCAGCGATGGGCAGGAGTTCTGCAGGTGCCCTGTTAGGTGACAGTGGCGGCATCAGAAGGCAGTGTTTTCGTAATCTAGGATCTGGGTCCAAACAGTGTCATTGATCTTGAGATTGATTTGCTCTGGCAGTCCCTTGCTTAAATCTAGCTCCACACATATTCTAGCATATGTGTAGAGACCTTGCTGTTCCCTCCAGGAATCTCCCATTAAAAAGCTGCCTAAGGTATTGCCTATTTGCCTGTATACTGCTGTGTGCCACAGGTGTACTGGAAAATTTGGAAGTCTGATCCAGACAGGGGCTTTAGTGATGACTGCAGAAGCTGGGTCAAAATCCGGGAACCATGGAGTTAAGAAGAGTCCTGCTGAACCCATGAACCAAGGACCTTCTTCTAAGGCCTTTTCATAATGCTTAGGATTTCCGAATAGAACTATAAAATATCCCTTTGTGCAGAAGTAAACCTTGTAGTGGTGAGTCCAATTATCATTGATCCAGTCATAAAGATCCTTTGAGCGAGGCCAGAGCCCATTGAATCTGCAGATGATGGCCCTTTCAACGAATTTTTGAATGTCGTCTGCAAGATCAGAGTGGGAGATCTCAACAGAGGGAACCTCCTCCAATCTGTCAACCAAAAAAGGCTTGGGTTTGGGAGGTTCAGGGGAAATGGGTATCTCAAAGCGGACTGCAGCTTTGTAGGAGTAGGGAGGAGCAGAAGAGGATTGACTTGCAGCTCCACCTCTCAAACGAAGGGAAAACACTAAAGAGCTATTGTTTTTTATGCTGTAAAAAGAGAGAGGAAGAGGATCATCGAGCTGTTTAACTTGGAAAATAAGTCTCTGTAGGGCAGAGGGGATCCCAAGTCGGTGTTCCAGATTTACTTTGAGGTTCTACACCAGATCTGAAGGGTATACCCATTGCAGAATGGTCTTGCCGGAGATCTGTGCGATTTGAACCTGAAAGGGGGCCGAGGAATTTTCAAGAAATTTCTGGAGCAACACAGGGCCAAAGTCTTTTGGGTCTCCCATCTCTTGACGCATATCCAGATCTGACCTCGTTTTGGGTCGATCTTCCATTTTCATGTCTAATTCTTCAAACCCTCTGCTAGATCTATGCTCTTTGCCACTGGTCTGCTGCCTGGGTTCTGGCTGCTCTCGAATGGTAGCTAGATCGATTAGATCAAGGCGGGATCTGCAATGTTTGGGCCATTCCATGGAGAGAGGGAGCAGATCTGCATCATGCAATCCCTCTTCTTTGATTGCACTGACTGGAACAGTGTAAGGACCATCGGAAACAGGCTTTAAGCAGCCGCGCTTCAGATCTACCGCCGCTAAAACCCTCGGAACAGAGCTGGAGCTGGAACTGTTCATGCGAAGAAGCTTTCCCATCAAACCCGTGTATTTCTGTTGCTGAGCTTCTTTAGGGGTTAGTTTCCCCTCGTGACCATGCTCGTGTTCGGCTCCATGCGGAGGAGCAATTGGATAATAAGAAGCAGCCTCGTTCTGAGACTCACTGTGGGTGTGGGTTTTCTCTTCATGCTTTTCCTTCTTGTCCTTGCCGAACGAACCCAAACCCTTGTGTTTTTGTTGCTCAGCTTCCTCGGGGGTACGTTGCCCCTCGTGACCATGACTGTGGTGGTGCTCTACTCCACGCTCTTCATGCTGAGGAGGAGTTGGATAATAAGATGCAGCCTCAATCTGAGCCTCATCGTTTGTGGCAGAGGGCTGCGTGATCTGCTCTTCATGCTTTCCGTCCTCTTCCTTCTTGCCAAAAAACCCAAACAGGCCGCGATCCTGGTGCTCCGGCGCTTGCTCGGCCATACCTGATGCGCTTTAGCGCTGGTGATTGCTGTGAAATTTTCTGCAGTAGTCTGGAAGCTCCAAGAAAATTCTCGATTCCACGAACCCTTATCTTCATGCTAAGTTGGTAATATTATTATATATTAAGATTTTAATTAAAAAATAATAATAACTTACTTTGTAATTTTAAATAAAGCTTAGTAATGGATTATAAGTATAGTAATAACCATACAAATTCATAATCATTAAATGACTTTTTTTGGGGGAAATTTTGACATATTAAAAATTACAATATAGAACTTTAAAGACAATTATAAAATTAATATTTTTTTGGTGAACATCAACATCAAAGAGGATGTAATCCATGTTTTCATATGATGTATAAGAAATGCATCTTACTTTCATATTTTGAGCACACCCCACTATTGTTTAGCCAGCTCATATTCATTTTTTTATCTCATTAGAAAAGAAGAATTTGCATTACATTTCAGAGTATTTGTTGAATAGTTACAATTCTATCAAAACTATTGTAAAAACGTTGAAGAGACTCTACTTAGGTTATGGGCTTATAGGCATATGATAACTTAGCATGATTGCATCCATTGCATATTATTTAAATTGAGATGTTTATGATTTGCAACTTCCCAAGCTCCGTAGAAATATGAAACTAAATGAATCGATTAATCAAGATTACCAAATATGTAACTGTAACATGGATATTGATTGTTTAGATTATCTCTCAAACCAGGTGAAAATGGGTGGTAGAGTGAGATGTTAGAGAATAAATCTCTAATGTAAAGGTTTGATAATAGTAAAATTATATTACCTTCATCCTAGATTTCTTAATAATTCCACCCAGTTTAAAAAATATTGGTCCAAGCATCAATGCCACAAAGGATATGTGTCCTTGATATTGGGCTTGGGATGAGGAATAAAGAAAGAGAGTTATGGGATATTATCAAAATATTTTCAAATTATCATCATATTGATGTCAATATTGCTAGAAATAAAGAGATAAAAAATAAAATGGCATCATGGCAAGCATCAAAGGCAAAGATAACAAAGAAAATGGAATTATGGTGAGTGTGTTATTAAGAAACATGAAGTTTTTAAACTAAATGCAATGCATTTTTTTTCCTATAGTGACAAGAATTGACAATGCTCATAACACATGAATTTAAGTGGCAATTCACAAAGACAAGGTGTCTAGGCTTCTTTTGTAAGCCCTCATTAAGTGACTGATTCGTAAGCTGCTATGGGTATTCTGATGGATAGTTCATCACCACAAATATGATAAAATTATGCTAAAAATAAAAAATCTACGCTACGAGGGTTCATTTCTCTTTATGTATATATCTATAAATTATTCTTTATTATGTATGCATGGAAATTATAATTATGCAGAAAACAAAGAACAACAAATTAAAAAAAAAAACTCACAAATAACAATTGACACAAGATATATCCACGGAAACCTTTCAGGAGAAAACCTATTTGGAAGGTGAGGTTACTCTTCTCTTTTTCTTTGAATCAAAACTAGATGCAATAACAAAGGAGTGAGCCTTATGGCCCTTTGGTCAGTACAATATATAAATCCTCTCTATTTTTTCTCTCCCTATCTGTTGGGTTGTGTTATATTCTTTCCACAACTAGCTCCCCTAGTTAACCGGGGGGTTAGAGGGGGGACGGAGCCCCCCCTTTTTTGTGTTGATTACGCAGCGGGGGGGTCACAGGGGGTTTGAGGGGGGCAGTTAGCCCCCCTCTATGGGGCCTGGGGTAGTGCCCCGATGAAATTTTTTTCTGGACCCTATATTAGGTGGGGTGAACCTACCTATGGTTTTGTGCATGGTTTTTGCACATGGTTTTGGGTGCGATGGTTTTCGGTCCATAGTATTGGATGCTTCAACATGTATATATATGTATTATAACATTGAAAGGAACATAATGAAAAATCAACATGGTAGTCCCGACTTTGGCATCCAGGGGAAAATCTCTGTGTATAATTGTTTTATGTGTTGTGCTATTGCATTATTTATTTTCTGCTCTTAGAATTTGTATGCAGGTAATTTCTGTACAGGGTTAAAACCTACATTTAGTATTAGAGTTGTTTTGGCTTCAAGGGGATGCCTTTGTTGCTGAGGGGTTTCGCTCGGGCTTGTGGTAGAGCTTGTTTAGTGGGAGATCTGCGGGATCGATTCTGGTGGTGAAAGAAGATGCTGAGCAGTGGAAAGATAGAGATCAAGAAATTTAATGGTCAGAGTTTTGAGTTATGGAAACTCAAGATGGAGGATCTGTTGTTAGATAAAGATCAGTGGGTCACGAGAGATCTGGGTACTAAACCAACGAGAGTGTCTGATGAAGAATGGAAGAAGTTGGATCAGAAGGCAAAGATCACAATACGATTTTGTGTCTCAGATTCAGTATTGCTGAATGTATCAAGGGAAGCTACAGCTAAGCCTTTGTGGGACAAGTTAGGGACTTTGTACCAATCTAAGTCTCTGGTGAATAAATTGTTCCTATGGAAAAAGCTATAACCTGAAGATGAAATATGGAGACTCAATGACAGAGCATATGAATGCATTTAATAATGTGGTAAGTTAGTTATTATCTGTTGATATTAAAATTTTAGATGAAGATAAGTACATCAGTTTCTTGTGTTCTCTACCAGATTTGTGGGATAGATTGGTTATTGAAATAGGTAGCAATGAAACTGCCTTGAAGTTTGATGAAATAGTCTCATCCTTATTGATGGAGGAGATTAGATGGAAAAATATGGAGAGCCATAATGGTGATGCCTTGTCTATATGAGGAAGGTCCCAGAACAGAAACAAAAATAAGTCATCAAGTGGGAGATCTAAATCTCCAGGAAAACCTGTAAAGGTGTGCTGGAAATGTGGAAAGGAAGGGCACTAAAAAAGGGACTATAAATCTAAAGCTCTTGGAAAAGGAAAGGGTTTGATGATACCTCTTGCAGAGGTGAAAACCACCTCAGATGAAGGTGGGGATGTGTACATGGCTTCTTCAAGTACACAGGTAGATCATGAGGCATGGTTGATTGACTCAGGTGCATCCTTTCACTTCACTCCCCATAGAGAGTGGTTCTGTG
>APFE031300636.1:0-30753 GCA_000404065.3 Pinus taeda
CAACCCCCTTATTATATTGATATACCCATGTAGTGCCCATATCGTTACTATTGTGCCCCATAGAAGCCCACTATTGTTATTATTGTGCCCTTACATTATTATTGTTATGTCAGCTCTGATTATGTTATGAGCCCTTAGACTCGTATATATAGAAAGGAGGTCTTTTCATTTGTATCATCCAAGAATTGTTCATTTATGTAATGTAAAGGAGGTTTCCCCCTCGAAGAGGCTGAATTCTAAGGCGTTGATCTATCTTTTCTTGAGTTGGTTGCATAACAGTTTCTCATTAGTCATACCATAGTTTCTCATAAATGACCAAGTCAAGTTTACCTTAACTACTCAACAAAAATTAATAAAAATAATAATGACATAAAGTTATTTTTATTTTAACCTCAACTTATTTTTATTTTATTTTGAATAAGTTAAGAGTTAAAACTTTAACATTACATTAAACTAATCTTTTTATTTTATTTTTATTTATATTTATTTTAAAGAAATCAAAATATTTATAAGAAAAAAAAAACATGATATTATATAATCTGTTATACTCTAAACTGAAAAATATCACTTAACACAATAATAATAATTAAAAAATAACATACCTTTGAAAGAGAAAAAATAAATAAACTAGATGAATAAGTCTTAGATTTCCTTTGAATGCCGATCCTATATAAAACCAATTTTGAATCATAGATCTCTATTGTTATAATAACTTAATGATAGAACTTCAATGAGCGTGGACAAGGATATCCATGAAGATCCGGAAAGATCAAGAAATTTGAAACGAGTTGTTCCATATTTAGTATATCAAAATGTATATAATCAAATTCTCTTCAATATTACAAATAATACAATATATATATATAAATAATTAAACCCTTTTTGAATGAGGTATATAAATAAAAAGAATTTTAAAAATAAAAATCATTAACTAACATTATTCCATTACCAATTCTTGTTCACATGCAAGACAAATAGTAATAGTAATGAATAGCCACATGAATTATAGAGACGTAATTTGTTTCATTTTCAATTAGCACATTTTTACGTCGTAAGGCGTTTCCCTTTGAGACCAACTCCCTCCGGTGTCAACGTGTGCTGTAGTAGACCGTCGATATTTGTGTTAGACGATTAGAAAACTTTCTGTCGTTGGATCATTAGGGCGTGGAAGTTCCAGCAAGAATTAGGACTAAATCATTAGGGCGTGGAAGTTCTGGCAAGAATTACGACTAACTATATCCAGTGATTACGGAGCCGTTTGGAACAACTATGCTGCCATTTGGAATGATTATAACTTTTTTCCCCGCTACCGTTTGGAACGACTATACCTGTCGTTTGGAAGTTACAGCAATAATTAGGACTAACCACCTCCGGTGATTACAGAGCCGTTTGGAACGACTATGCTGCCATTTGGAATGATTATACATGTCTTCCATGCTACCGTTTGGAACAACAATACCTTTCATTTGGAACGATTATACCTGTCTTCCCCTTGTTGCCATTTAAACATTGTTGCTTGGAAGCATATGCCTGCTCTTTTCTTGCTGACTAACCAACATCGATGATTACGCTGCAGTTTGGAATGACTATACCTGTCCCTTGCTTCCATTTAAATATGGCAGCATACTCCTAATTCTTTCATTATGCTTTCGACTTTTGGCTAATTTTCCAAACGCAATCGTTGTACCTTCTTGCACAAAGATTGCACACCTTCTTCATTTATTTGCTGTGAAAAATGAGATTGAGGTATTGAGGTGCCATACTCCTGGTTCTTTCATTATGCTTTCCGGTTTTGGCTGATTTTCCAAACGCAATCGTTGTACCTTTTCATTATGCTTTCCACTTTTGGCTGATTTTCCAAACGCAATCATTGTACCTTCTTGCACAGAGATTGCACACCTTCTTCATTTATTTGCTGTGAAAAATGAGGTTGAGGTATTGTTGGAGATGTTTTCCCTTTCTCATTCTCATTCTCTAACATTATTACCATTTTACTTCTTTCGGTAAAATTATTTCTTTCCATAAATTGATATTATGGAAACAAAGTCACTGTGACCGGTAAGATATAGATATTATGTAAACAAAGTCACCGTGACCGGTAAGATATAGATATTATGTAAACAAAGTCACTGTGACCGGTAAGATATAGAGAAGTTTTATAAACATTTTCCATTAAGATGTAACCAAGAACTACAAACAAACTACATTTAAAATTTATATTGAAACCTACAAAATTTCAAATAGTAATCTTTGGGAATTTGAACGACCTACACAGGTCTATTGCAAGTCTTGGGTTATAGGGATACTTTCAGAATTATTGTCAGCCTAAGGAACATATAACTATATAACTCTATGTTTCTTTCTACCATATAAATTGTCAGTTGAGATATACAATAATTGGATATAAAAATACACCAGGGCTTGTTGAGCAAAATAGTAGAACAAATTCAAGATGGGGTCATGGATGTTTTACGAATATGAGAAAAGTATTTTTGCTAGCAAACTTGGCTTAGAAAGCTCATTTCCACAACCTGCAAGTACATAAAAAACAAATTATAATGATATCTACGCCTATAAAATAATAATAATATTCAATCAGATTACAAATCCTAAGGGTACACTAAACAAAACTTAGAATTCATAGTATTGATAATAAGTCTCGCAATATTAACCCAGTATAGTTGACAAGTACGCAACCCTTGTTAAATTATATAAGTTGCAGGAATTATTATTTACATGTTGCAAGGTAAACCCCGTGTGCCAGGGAGTTAAGGGGGAAAACCCTAATGGTTTATGCTAGGAAACCACAGACAATATTACCCAACACCCAGATTACGGGTTTGAAAACTAATTAATAGGGTTAAAACAAAAGCTTGATTTCTGTATGCCATAACTCTGACCTGATAGATTGACTTGAAACCCGAAATAAATAAAGTAGTGGTATAAAAAAACCTGTTGAATTGAGTAAATTCTGAATTGAAAGGAACAACTTCATTTAAATAAATGGAATATTTTCAATTCCTAATCTGTGGCCAAAGAAGAATAGAAAAGAACAAAAGACTAAGTTAGTCATACTTATACTTTGTAGAAAATTTGAAATACGTAAAGAAATATAAGGAAATAAATTACTTTAGGGTTTCCTGGCAGTCGGTGGACAATGATCTGAACAGAGCTATTTACATTAACCAAAAAACATGCGATAATTAAGAATAGGGTTCCTTAAAATGAACCAAGAATCACCCTTGATTACCTTGCAAAAATGGAGTGCAAAGGAACTAATTTTGTGCCCAACAATAAGAAATCCCAAATGAGCTATAAGATACAACTGAGAGCTTAAAACCCAAAGGAGAAAAAGGAAAATAGAGTTACAATAGCATGTATATCGAAATAAATATGGAAATGGCACAAATAAAATTTTAGTAGAACACGATGCACTCGTCCTCTGTTGGCGTAACAGTGGAAACCATAACTCCAAAGCTAACTTTTAATTGCAGTTGCAACACTGACAGTGGAGCTCTACCCAACAGAGTAGTGTGAAAATGAGCTGACTATGGGGTGGAAAGGAAGGTTAGTTATCCTTAACTGTCCTGTCTACATCTACACCATTCGATTGTAAACCCTAAACATCAACGGTCATGCCCATGACACCTTGCATGCGCCAAACCGGCCACGAGTCCTCATAATTGAGTGACAACTGGAACTTCGGGAAAGTTCAGAGGAGGCTCTTACATTATCACTTAATTAGTGGAATACCAAGGGGAATTGCATAGCGAGTCGTTATAACATGGTCATCAAACAAATTATAAGCAACAGTTAAGCATGTAAACCTTGCATGCATTCCATACTAAAGGTTAATTCAATAAATTTTTAAAGCATGACCAATATATTTATGGGACGACTTAAGCCTGACAGGATCAACCACCTTAATATAATTATATTAGCAGAAAACTATTGGGTCCCCATAATACTAGTGATTACCCCATTACTATTGTAGTTGTACCGCTTATTAATATCGTTGTGCCCCTATTGTGCCCATATTGTTACTATTGTGCCCCATAGAAGCCCAATATTGTTATTATTGTGCCCTTACATTATTATTGTTATGTAGGCTCTGATTATATTGTGACTCCTTAGACTCCTATATATAGAAAGGAGGTTTTGTCATTTGTATCATCCAAGAATTGTTCATTTATGTAATGTTAATAAGGCTGCCAGCTCGAAGAGGCTGAATTCTAAGGCGTTGATCTATCTTTTCTATCTTGTCTTGAGCTGGTTCATAACATAAGGGCTTGTGACATCACGATAGGAAACATGAAGGATGTCTAATAGTCAACCATGAACGATATAAATCTTGAGAACCTCATTGGAATACAAAATGAAGAAGTCATCCAGGAAAAGGCTCATCATATATAAAAAGGTAATATCTTGTGGATAAGGATATGTAAGATCCTCAAGACTCATTGATGTATACTCTCCTCCATTATGAGATCTCAGTATCTTGATCCTTCTTTCTGCAAGGTTCTCCACTTTAGCTTTGAAGTCTTCAAATTTTGTAACCTGATGGATCCATCTTCTTCCTTTTTCCCTTTGGTATATAAATATATATAGGACACCAAAACATTCAAATATGATCTACAGTAGGTTTCTTCCTAGTGAATACCTGTTCGAGAGTCTTGGTTGTCGAGGGATTTGTGGGGAATTCAATTTTGAATATATATTATTGTCTTTGTGGCTTCCCCCCACAGAATTTTGGTAGATATTGATCATTTAACATTGCCTTTACACTTTCTTCAATGGATCATTTATTTCATTCTACAACTCCACTTTGTTGAGGATTATATGGGACTATCAACTCTAACTCAATCCCAAACTCCTTATAAAATGCTATAATCTCCTTGGATGTATACTCTCCTCCATTATCAGATCTCAGTATCTTGATCCTTCTTTCTGTAAGGTTCTCCACTTTAGCTTTGAAGTCTTGAAATTTTGTGATTACTTTGTCCTTGGTTTCCATTAAGTAAACCTATGTCTTTCTTGAATGATCATCTATAAATGTGACATAACATAGATGACCTTCAAGTGATTTAGGAGTCATAGGGTCACATCCATTAGAGTGAATGAGATCCAATATTTCTTTTGACCTTGAAGCACTGCTTCCAAATGGTCTCTTAGTATTCTTACCTAATACACATCCCTTACATACTCCTTCATGATGTTCTTTGAGTTCATGTATTCCCTATAATATGGAACTTAGAGTTGGAAGGATTTTGAAATGTAGATGACCAAATATTCAATTCCATAGTTCACATGGGCTAATTTCAATGTGAATCAAATCTTGTACTAGAGGATATATCAACTTGTAAAGTCTTCCTTCTCGAATGCCAATTACTCTAGAATTCTAAATTCTTGAGTTTTTACTCCATGCTACAACTTTTTGATCAATGAAATCTACTTTATCACCCTTATCTTCTAGGCTTGAAATGGAAAGTAAGTTCTTATACAAACCTGGAACAAATAGGATGTTGTTGAGGTGAACATTACTTCCATTTTACATCTCTATAGAGGTTGATCCAATACCTCTCACGGGATAGATTTTGTTATATCCAAGTTCCAGTAAATCAGAATATTTTACCTTTGACAAAGCCTTCAATTGTTTGTGATGACTTGTCATGTGCCTAGTTGCATCACTATCAATTTCCCAAATTCTCTCATCTTGGAATGTGTTAGTGAGTGTCGAGAAGAGACCTTTATCCTTTTCCTTGATTACTTCCTTCTTTGTAGAGAATAAGAGGCTCCATGCTTCCTTGATTCATTTCTTAAGACATCTTTCTGCCTTTCAACACTTCTTAATGAACTTCTTCAATGTAGTGGATATCTTCATCATGCCCTTATCCAACCTTAGCTCTGATACCATGTTGAGAATTCAATATGGAAATCATTAAGATTAATTCTCTTTACTTGATAACTTCTTGTGATTCATTTTTACTTATTATATTTTTTCCTTATTTTTATATGTGTGAAGCATCAAACAATTAACAAAACACAAGAAAAACAATGACACAATATATAGGTTGCAAGTTATGGCCAAAACCTCTCCTCTTGAGATGAAAACCCTTAAATTTCTTCTCTTCCTTATAGATTCTTCAATTGGTGAATTCCATGAACTTAATTCTAAGACGATTACCCTCCAATACCAAGACTAACCTCATTGGATGATGTTCCAAATTCGATCTAGTCAAACATAGTCAAATCTCTTTGAGTAGCACCTTTTAGACTTCCTGCTGCAAGTTTTTTGGCCTCATACCATAGATCTAAAATTTCAACCTCCCTGCAACTATTGTTGCCACACCTTGGAATTTTGATCTTATTTTATAGCCCACCCCTGACCTTAGCTTGCGTTTCCCTAACTTTTGGAGCTTGAGAGTGAACCTTGGTGACCTTCACTTGACCTCTTTTCCTCCTTTTCTCTAAGAATGATCTTGTAGATGGATTCCCTAGGTATGATGCAGAAACCCTAGTCATCTTTAGCACTTGTGAGAGGAAGATAACCAAAACACAAATCTCCTTCATATTCCTTCTTCTTCATTCCTTCTTCCTTCCTCTTCCTTTGCTAGAATGAGTTGTGAGTGAGTGTGCTTCGAGGAGGACAAGTCCTCTTCTATTTATAGGGTTTTGAAGGGTGGACATGGCTTTTTCTTTAGGCCAAGTTGACAACTTCTAGGCCAACTTGGTCTTCGAGGATATTTTGACAATTTTAAAGAAAAAACTATTTTCTTTGCAAGTTACAATGTGCCTATTTGGGACTTCAATTTATGAGATTGACAATTTTGAATTCTTGACATAGGAAAATCCCTAGAAGCAATCATTGGGTGCTTCACACATAAAATAAAAGACATTTAGTATGATACACATGCTCCAAAATAATAATAATTTTCGCTCATTTCATAATTTACAATAATAATAAAATACATTTTATACTTATGAAGACCAAACCTAGTTACACATTTTTCAACAACAAATTGGTACCAACTATCTCACATTTTTAGATTACCTCATACATTCCCCTCTTAATCAAAGATTCAACATCTCCAAAAATATTAAGCTGGCATATGAGTATACTTTCCACCCTCGTACCTATTCAAATGGTCCATTTCACAACTTCATCCTACATCCTCCCTATGCATGAAAGATATTATTCCATTCGCTACCACACATTAAATTATGCTTGAATAGCAAGGCTTATGACAAACATGGGGAATCAAACCTTCCTAATGCTAGGACTTACAACTCGGACCAAAAAAATCTAAGGTATCAAGTGCAACGGATCATGCACCTCTTTCCATAGAACAACATTTAAATTCAAGTACAAGAAGTATTTGAATGTTGTACAACAACATTATCCACATCACATGCCCAAAACATGATCCAATAGAAAAAAAATGATTGGTTATCAAGGTTATTATCTTATGTCAATCTCGTTTGCTAAAGCTAATCCAATATACTTCCATACTAACTCCATAGAATAATAAAACTTTATATATAACTCCTATGGTATAGTTCTTACTCAAAACATTTCCAATGAATTTTATTTCTCCAATTCCAAAATAGAACAATATATAACAAAAATCCATTTTTTTCCAAACCCTACAATACCATGTTCAGAAAAATTCATAGAAAAAGGTGAAGGATAAAGCTAATACTGGAATGAAACCTTGTACTAATCCAAGCAATGGTAATTTAAAGATTTTTTGTTCTTCCTATAAACCCTTGTGTCTATGACTAACATTGATATCCCCTTTCGTAAACAACCCTTCCTTTGATTTTCCGCTACAATCTTTGATAGGTGACTACATTTACAACATAGAAAATAGTGGCAAGTCTACAAACCCTCACTCCACGATGCATATGATCTTGTATTCTCCACTTCATATAAAATCCCCTAGTGTTTCATGGATTAATTTCCCTTGCTCTATGGATTTGAAGCCTCACACTAACAAGCACATTGTTTATTTTCAGCTAGGGCTTGTAGAATTAGTGAACATAGGCCTAAATGATAACTTATAGCAACACAACTTATAGTAATGATCTAAGAGTCAACCGTTCAATCTTTTTGACTTCTAAATAATACATATCATAATCTCACAAATTTATTTCAAGCTGATATTTCTGTAATACATTTGCAAACATCTCCAAATATTTACACTTCCAATCTCTACATTGGATTTTAGCCAAATGGGAAACTCTAACAATCTCATAAATGACTAAATTTTGGCCTCGAGAGTACAAATGACTCCACACTTGTTTCTCTTACCCTTTCCCTTGTTTCTCATTTTACATTTCTAGAAACATAGTTGTCTATTACCCTAGAATGACACTAAGTGCTCAATTTCTGAAATGAAATGATCTCATTCTCAACAATGGTGGAACCTTTTAGAGGAGAAAATATCCTTCAATATTTGAATTAAGAATTTCATCTTTGTAAAAAACATTGCTTATGTTTTTTAGTCAACCACATTCATATTAGATCTTTGTAATTTTCTCACGGGCCAATTATTCCATGTTAGTATGCTTTGAGCACTTATTCCTTGAGATAATTGATGATGCACGATTATCTTTGAGAATAGATTTGTAACCATCCATATTGAAGATTGACATATAAATAAGTATCGATAATTGTCATATTTGTTACAATTGTTTTTCTATATATGATGACCATTTAACTCAAATTTTGTTTCTTCCCTTATTTTAGCTAAGAAATATTACAAGTGGATTAAGGGCAGTTAAGGATTTGTTTTGGTGAGTTTTACAGACGAAATTTCGGATTTTGGCTCTCTACCATGGGCGAGGCCTCCAACGATGGGCTTAGAATTTTGGATCCCAATAACCAAATTTATATTGGATAAAATATATAAAAATGTATATCCTTGAAGAAAATGTTGAATTTTATAGCTATGGTTAGTATTCATAATCATTATTATCATTTATGTACTCATATAAATATATTTCTATGTAAAGCATGTTCTTCATACTGTAATTTTCTTTTTATTATTTATGAATTTGTCAAAAGAAATATTAGAAGGTGTGTTCTTCATGACCTTCTCAAAAGGAAAATTTTAATTTTAAAATTTGGTTTATGGATCCACAAGAAGACCAAGTTAGCCCTCCTCCCTATCAATTCGACTCAACCGTAAAGAGGAACCTATTCCACCCCTAAAGAAATTATATATATAAGGTCACTTGATCTCCCTCATGGTGTAATTGACATCTCACCATATCAAGCATGTTCTTCTCCCTTAAAATGAAGAATTCAAGAAGATGAAGGCCGAACATAGAAGAATATTTTTCCACTCCCATGTGTGACCAAACTTGGGATGAATTTTCTATGATGCATTTCTATGGAGAAGTCAAAAAATTTAAGTGGAAGAAAGAGACTTCAACTAAGCCTTTGAACAAGCTTTCCTACTATTGTTTTGGTTGTTTTACCTCGCCTCTTGGTGGACTATTGGTCTAGTCATCTTGATGATTAGTTTTTCTATGACTTTTATGTCTCTTGTTTTGACTTGATTCTATAAGGAAAGGTTTTTGGGTTTCCCCCCATGTGGGTTTTCCAATGGTAAACTCTTGTTTGGTTGTCTCTTTCTGATCCTTCTGGAATTTTTGTTTTGTTGTTGAGCTCCTCTGTGTAATTGATTTATGATAGAAAATATCACAAGAGAAAGATTAATAAATATCATAATATGTAATTATTAGCTTAGAGGATGCCCTAGAATTTAAACAAAAAACACATTTAGTTTATCCTTTTCGTTTACCATTTCCATGCATGTATTTTTTTGTTTTTGTTTGACACCATAAAATAATGAATTAAGCATATTAGAGGCACAAATTAAATAACAACATAAGCTTCGTTCAAATCATGAGAATGAACTTAGAAAATACCTTCAACATTGAACCATGTTGACATGTGAAACTAGACTATGAAGGTGTCCTCCTCCTAAAATTCTCTTGAACCACCTACGTAATTTTTTTACCTAGCCAAATTAGGAACATCTTATGTGACTTCTTAGCCCTATGGAACCTCTGTAAGTTCCCTAGACTTTTGTGTTGAAACCCCAAAACCGCATCTTGTAGTGTGTGTCAACCACCTAGTGTTTGACACCTTCCTCAATCTCCACAAATTGTAACAACTCCTTAGCACAAAAACTCTTACAAGAACCCAAATCCTTTCCCTATCCCCCTAACTCCAAAATCCAAAATCCAAAGTTGAAATCCCTCCACCATTCTCCGCCTCCTATTCATCTATCCTTTACCAATATCTAAAATATTCTCCCCCATTAATGGCTTACCTACCAAGTTATAGAAACCTCCCCAACTGAAAAATTTGTCACCTTAAAGGTCCACTTAACCCTATTAATGCTAGGGTCTGGCGTGCCCCCCTTATAGGATAAGACAAGACAACAAATCCTAAATAATAATAATTAATACACATTAAAATAGCCAAGAAATATCAATGATCTAGTCGAAATCAATAAGTTATGTGAGGGCCCAATTTAATTTAATATTAAATTAATGATAAGGTTACTCTTAAAAGTATAAAACGTCAATTTATCATTAATCAATCTTAAAGACTATTCATAGAACTACATAGGTTAATCATTAATAAAGCTTAAAGAATAAATATTAATTTAATATAAGCTCTATTTACGATTAGGTTCGAATCATATACCATAGAAATAGTTGCGTATTTATGCAATGTGTGGGTATGTAGCTAGTAGTATGGACATGCGTCATACATGTACTATTAACACTAATAATAAATTAACATATCAATCAATCTTTCAAAAGCAAGGCTAATATCTAAGCGTCACATATAAGATCAAGGAGTGGGCATTACAATCATTTTCATCATCATCCTCCCCGTCATTCTCATCATTATTTTCGTCGTTGTGGTCGTCATCATCACGTCCACCATCGTCGTGATCTCCTTTGTTATCTTCATTGTCATCATCATCATCATTGTCATCATTCCTCCTCCTCATCATCATTATCATTTTTGTCATCATCTTGCCCCTCCTCGTCATTATTTTCATTGCCATCATCATCATCATTAGTAGCAACATCATCATTTTCATCATTGTTTTCATTGTCATAATCGTCACCACCACACCACCACCATTGTTTTTGTTTCCTCCAATGCTACCCCCACCACCTCTCTCACCCTTGATTATTAAAGTTGAAACATCAATATCACTAAATTAAAAACATAATATATATTTTCAAATCATCTTAGTTCATTTTGAAAAATTAATATCACTTAATAAAAAAGCTTTCATAAAATAAAAAAAATATTCATTAATTTATTTTGTTGGCATTTTTCCTTATAATGTTTTCCACATTATAAAGGTTTTTTTTATAGGTACAATTTAGCTATTGAATATTTTGATTTTGATGACAATGATAGAATTTTTAATGACATCTAAATTGTTTGTTATTTAAAATGTATTTTTAAATGCATAAATAGATTGTTTAAATGCCCTTGAAACATTTATAATATACATATCACATTACTCAAATTAATAATTCCAATTATATAAGTTACACAACTCAAATTTACTCAACAATCTTGAAAAATTACCTAAACTTTAAAAAAATAAATTAAATTAATCCTTATATATAGAGTTTATATTGGATTCATATATTACACAAAAATCTTGAAAAATTATAAGCAAAATTTACTCAAAAATCATGCAAAATTAACTAAATTTTAAAAACTAAAATAAATTTATCCTTATATAGATGGTTTATATTGGATTCATATATTAATTTCGATTAATATTGATGGTTGGTATCATGACAGGTCCATTATCGTTAAGTTATCCAATTATCGTTGCAAATAATCACGCGCAACAAGTTGGTGAAAATTTTGATGTGGGTTTGCTTGAATTTTGCAGCCGATTTTGAATTCAAACGCCCACATTGCGGCCTTCAAACCCTATTCCTCATATACATATAAAAAAGCCTCACATATTCACCTATTTATCTCTCGATTGCTGCGCAGTTCAGTTCTATTCGATCTCTCGATCGCTGCGCAGTTCAGTTTTGTCCATAATGTCCAAAGCTACGGATGTCCAAAAAAGGTTGGGATTTTTTTGTTTTTTCTTCCTAACACGCATTACTTGTTGCACAAAGTTAATGCAATTTAGAATATTTTGGTTTAACCTATTTTGTACGCTAAAAACTTTCTTTAACATTAAAGTCTGAGCTTATGCAACTAATGGTACTTTTCCTACTCTTTTAACATACCCTTCTGTTTGTGATTATGACCTACTCAGTGTTTTTATATCATGTTTGCCATACTCACTATATATATTTTTTGTTTGCTGTTTGTCTTATTCACTTTCTATGTAGAGTATATATTTTTAGTTTTTTTTTGGATCTACTATTTTCATTGAAGGAATTTATTAACAATACATTCTATTGGAAACTGTTTTAAATCTGTGGATTATCTAGAATGCATAATAGTTTCATAGTTAAATTGTAATTTTCTTGTTTTTTTATTCCATTTTGCTATATTTTGGTGATTTTATTTTATTATCTAGAACATAATTTTTATTTTCTAATTCTTATTTAATCTTCAGATGAGTGGTACACCTGGAATTTCAGCTTTTCCAGAGGCAAATGACATTTTCTCTTGTGTTGGCACCATAAATGGAGGAAAAGACACTGTTTATGAGGGTCTGACATATAAGGTTTCTATGAGTTTTCCAAAGGATTATCCCTTCAAGCCTCCTGTAGTGAAATTTGAGACACCTTGCTTCCATCCTAATGTTGACAAGCTTGGAAACATATGCTTGAACATTCTTAAGGTATGTTTTATTTGTTTATTGTCTTTTCCCTTACCTTCTAGTTTTTAGAAAGTTCCGTAGAACTTTCAAGCCTAAATATTCTATGCTAAGTAATATGTCACCTTTTATACATTGATTTGTAATGAGAATTGATTATAGGAAAAATGGTCCTCAGCATATGATGTTCGTACTATCCTCCTATCTATTCAAAGCCTTTTGGGAGGTAAACATGAGCTTAATCTAGATCAACTTTGTAATTTTATATTCCTATGGTTTTGTTTTCCACACTCAATCAACTCTTTTATATTGTGCAGAACCAAATAATGAATCTCCTCTTAATACCTTTGCAGCCTCCATATGGAGCAATCAAGAAGGTAATGCTTGTGACTCTTATTAAACTAAATTGCAATTCCTAATTGTATGGCATGATGATTGAATTAATTGTCTTTTAATAATAGTCTAGAAGTCTTAGTGTTAAGGCATTCACTAATTATGGTTGAAAATGTGTAGACTTCAAAAAAGCAGTGATGAAGCAGTACAAGGATGACCTTGGAGCAACTAGTCAATAGTTTCAATTCATGCAGTTTTCAAGATTCAAAGATTATTTTCCTTCCCTGAAGTCAAATCAAAATGTCTTGGAGGGTGGTTTAAAATTTTTGTAGTGTATTGTAACAGAAGTAGTGGAGTATAAAAAATGTATTGTTTATTAAAATTGAATTTAGATAGAAAGTATAATTATTGTGGCTCTTAACCAATGCTGAATGTTTTTTGTAAATGTATATATATCTATTTTGCCCTATGGAATTTGCTTAGTTATAAACTAACCATCATATGAATTATGGTGGTTTCTTATATAAATGTATAGGATTAGTAAGGAATTATATGATGAATCTTGGTGCATGCATTTTTTCAACAAATGTTTATAGACTATTGGTAAACTTGAATTCATACTTGTAAGTCATAAACATATTGTCTCATGAATTCTACTTTCGTTTTGAGTGCTAGTAGATGTTTATAATAAATGTATATCATTTCCATTTCGCAATTTATTGAGTATTGGAAATTTGCTTTGTAGATGCTTATAATAAATGTATATCATTTCTATTATCTTAATTTATTGAGTCTTTGACTACATTGGAAATTTGCGTCTAGAAGTTAGTACATGGAAAATTATTTACACATGAAAGTGATTACACAAACCTTATTTGTTGGAGATGAAAAGTAATGTTTTTCTATGTTACTATCAATATTTTACAAATTTATTTTTCATTTAAAATACTTATTATAAAATTAAAATTTAGTAATTTAAATAATGCAAATTATTTAATTTTCTCCATATTTATGTTATTTTATAGTTTTTTTGGAATAAAATTTCATCTTAGATAGCATGACAATAATAAAATAATGTAAATAGAATATAGTGGAATTACTTTAAGAAGTTAAAATTGATGAAGGTTCTTATTTCAACCTAAGGTGGATGAGGATGTGTTGCCTATATTGATTCTCAAGGAATATACTTAGTATATCCTTAGTCTTAATGTGTATCAAAGACTATAGTGTATTAAAGAGTTTATTAGGTTGCATTGACTTTTACTAAATTTAAAGAAAAAAATTTGTAAGTTTGTTAGGTTGCATTGGCTTTGAATAAATTTAAAAATTTAGATTTGTCAACCCCTCACCAATTTCCTAGGGATTTGATATTATTCAAATTGTAATAAGTGTTCCTCCATGATAATTTAGTCATTATTATTTATAATCACATTCTTTGTTGAAGAGTATATATGATAGAGGTGCTAAGTGAAACATCAACAATATTTATGTTCACACTACATATGACTTCATTAGAGACTCCTCAATGTCTTAATCATCATCACTCTTGAATCAAAGCAACTATAACATTCTAAATCAATAATCATAGACAAATCCTCATAGCAATATAAAATGCTTACCAACATAACACACCATCAATTCTTTATTCAATATTTGAATACCATAATCATATTTATTTAAACAAAGCCTATCATAACTATGGTACATATTTATCTTTTACTTATCAATCCCCCATATATCTCGTTCAGGATATCTTAAATTTATGAGAGATGTTAATGCATGAATTCACATGATCTTATCATGGGTACCTTTACTTCTCATGGTAAGCATACAATAAACCATACATACATGTACAATGAGGTGAAGATACAACTTCAAGGATTAATATAAACCAAGCAAGTCAAAGTAACTATACAATCTCTTTGGTGCAATTCATTTATCCAGCACATATGCAACTCTCATTTTACTGCTTAACTAAGTTGCATACAAATCAAAACAACAATGTCCATGTCCTTGCTGAAATCTTGACATTTTGTTTTATGGGAGCATATCAAAAGGAAATCATATACTCTACTCACAAGTCTATGTAGTTTATTATTCCTCATAGTGTTTGCATGAAACAAAATAACTTATGTACTAGTACCCATGCTTAGGTGTAGTTTGGTTTTACCTCATACTTCGTCATACCATTTAGACTTGAAATATCTTCTTAAAAAAATAAAAAATAAATAAGGCATGTTGAATCAAAATAGTATCATATGTAAGCTATGACATAATTACATATATAATAAGCACAACAGTTCAAACAATACTGTAAACATGATACATATATATATATATATAGAGAGAGAGAGACATATACACACTCTTTTAAGAATTTTATTTAATTATTTTGAAGAGAAACATAGTTTTTTATTTGACCTATATGGTATCTAGCTAGAGTCAAATAGACCACAGATTCTACCTCACACATGGTAGTTTTCTCTTTAATTTTATCATAATTTAGTTATTTTATCATAATTTAGTTGTGAGAATTTGTGATATCTTCACATATGAAAACACATCCATGCAACTCATTGTATCCCCATAATGAGTCCTACATGCAAGTCACACTTGCCAATGTACGATCTAAAATAATCATATCCTTCTCATATATGCATTACTTGTTAATATTGCAGTAGTATGTTCATCATGCCTTACCATGATTACCAATGGTTTAATTATAGTGTTATGTTATGCATAACTCAAAGCATCACTTTTCAATCATGATATAAGAGCCTTTAACCAAAGCATAAATTTTGAATTCTTGAAAATAAATAAACTTTTTAAGCTCCTCATCTATGAGGGAACATGATAAAAGTAACTTATTAACATTAATAAACATGTTAGTTTTCACTTTAGCACTGCTCTATGCATGCAAACATACCAGAGCGATCTCCTAGTAACCATACACCAAATATGCTCTCTCTGTGCATCATCTATAATCACATTCTATTTGTTGAAGAGTATATATGATAGCAACCCTAAGTGAAACATCAACAATATTTATGTTCACACTGCATATGACTTCATTAGAGACTCCTCAATGTCTTAATCATCATCACTCTTGAATCAAAGCAACTATAACATTCTAAATCTATAATCATAGACAAATACTCATAGCAATATAAAATGCTTACCAACATAGCACACCATCAATTCTTTATTCAAAATTTGAATACCATAATCATACTTATTTAAACAAAGTCTATCATAATTATGGTAGATATTTATCTTTTACTTATCCATCCGAGCCCTATATCTCGTTCAGGATATCTTAAATTTATGAGAGATGTTAATACATGAATTCACATGATCTTATCATGGGTACCTTTACTTCTCATGGTAAGCATATAATAAACCATACATACATGTACAATGAGGCGAAGATACAACTTCAAGGATTAATATAAACAAAGCAAGTCAAAGTAACTATACAATCTCTTTGGTGCAATTCGTTTATCCCCACATCTGCAACTCTTATTTTACTGGTTAACTAAGTTGTACACAAATCAAAACAACAATGTCCATGTCCTTGTGGAAATAGTGACATTTTGTTTTATGGGAGCATATCAAAAGGAAATCATATACTCTACTCACAAGTCTATGTAGTTTATTATTCCTCAAACAGCATGAAACAAAATAACTTATGTACCACTACCCATGCTTAGGTGTAATTTGCTTTTACCTCATAGGTCTTCATATCATTTAGACTTGAACTATCTTCTTTAAAAAAAAATTAGGCACGCTGAATCAAAACAGTATCATATGCAAACCGTGACACATATATATAGACATCAACAATTAACACCTATGCATCCTACTCGCTCTTGCTCGGATTCCTCTACTAGGTCAAGACCCAAACTCCCATCATACAACAGAACCTCTTATGGAAAAGTGATTATTACCATTAGCTTGCAGCTAAGGTTCCGAACTATGAACGCAATGAGCAAGGTAATATAAATTTGAAGGGTGTGAGTGCATTTACTAATCGTGTTGATAGCAATGGCGACATGCGATGATGATCCCCTTACCGCCACGAAACAAAACACGTTCCTACATGCATTTACCGAAGGTTGCCATGGATTGTCTATGTTCTCATTTTGTTTTATTTGCTTTTTTTTACTTAGATATTAGTATTTTTTTTTTCATTTTGATTTAGACTTTAGCCAAAATGACATTTTTCTCATTAAACACATAATTAGTATCTCTTCATGTTGTCTCTATATTTGTAACAAGCTAACATCTATTAATTGGAGTGAATTTCTTAAAAAAACAATTTATTTTTTTTAACTATCATTAAATATTTTTTTGGTTTTTTTAACAATTTTTTTTTTTCCAATTTATTTTGTTGAAACCAAATTCAACTTTAAATTTATAAAATAATGATCCAAAAATTTTAAATCATTAAAATTCATATTAGTCATATTTTGTCAAAAAGTAAAGTGATACTCTTGAACCACTACAAATAACACACCCTTCCTATAATTCCAAACAAATAAAATATCCTCTAATTCTAATATCAACAATTGTTTTTGAGATATATTTGTGTGAATAAATTATTTTATGTTACATACAAAAAAATATATCAATAATTGTTTTTGAGATAGATTTGTGTGAATAAATGCTTTTGCATCACATAAAAGAAAATATATCCTAATTTATTCACAGCTTAAATACAATATTGATATTAGTTTTTTTCTTGACACTCTTTATATAATAGGAAAATGTTCTTTGTTTCAATAATTAGAATCTTAGCACCTCTATCACCTTCACCATTATTATTAGTTTGACATATATGAAAATCTTTGGTTTTTGTATGGAAATTAACATTTCAAAAAAAAATCCTTTTGTTCGTGCCATTATTTTCCTTATGCCATGTTTTGTTGCTACAATAGAATAAAGAAAATATATCATTAAACTTAAACAAGTTTGTTTGCAATTCCTCCCATTACTAAATCCACCTATTTTATAATGAACAATAGATTGTTATAGATTTCCATTGATTATTCTTAGACACAATGACATATTCCTATGTTAGAATTAGCCATGTAAATTACTAACTAACATCGATCTAGTTACAATTAAAAGAAAAACATGTTAACATGCTTAATATATTTAGAGTTATCCACCAATACAAAGCGATTAAACTTTTTTTAATTGATTTCAATTATTAATGGGATATGAGAACATTTAAAACGTCAAGGGTAAATTTTGGTCCTTTTATTGATCTCAAGCAAGGAGACAAATAGGATTGAGGGAGCTCTTGATTATACTCATGCTTTAAGTAATGAAGCTATATCCATAGATGGTTTTGGTTCATTTAAGTAAACCATATATAGAGAAGTGTTAGTAGATCGTTCTTGTAGCATTAGCATAGTAAACTTGCCCGAAGTACCATAGTTACCATAGTAAACTTGCCTGAAGTAAGACAAAACATAACCAAAAAATGCAGACCAACGTCGACAAGAGTAGGCTAATCAATAGGTGGTTCTTCCACAATTCGGCACCAACCAAATTCAAGCTCATCTGCAGCAGGAGCAACGAACTGATTAGAAGGTCCGAGATCTACTGGCAACATCTCCGTATCCTGAGTGGTGCAACCTGGGTCGACCTGAACATGCCGAGGCACCATTCCAATTCCATGCTGAATCGCAGGAGGAGGACCAACGACTACCCCCGAGCCTCTCGTATGTGAATTTGAACCCTCCATTTGAGTTGTCTCATAGAATACCACGGATATGTGGGCGGTTATCTGAGGCTGGTGCAGAGAGCTGTTGAAAGAGAAAATGGCAGAGCCTGTCGAGGAGGGAGGCACACGGGATTGACTAGAGGCATGATGCCGCCCGCGCCCACTACGAGTACCACGATAACGACCCGTGAACAGTTAACTAGTGGGGGCAGGCGAATCCGATGTAGAGCCAGTCGGAATGTGCCGGGGTTGGCCTCTACGACACCCCATTCTGTGACGAAGACGAGCCATCGAAGCAGGGGTGAAGGAAAGGTTGCAGACAAGCTAAGCAATGGAACCGAGATGAATCCAGCGTCGAGTGGAACAACAAAGACGTGGAGACCCGGGAGAGGGCCCTCGAATGCTAGGTGCAAGCGGGAGCCTGCGAGCCACCTTTGAATTGCCCTTCCCAGTCTCCCACCCTCCCAACTCAAAGACCAGGCAGAAGACAGAACAGTTGGACAAGGGGTCAAAAGCAGTGAAGGAATTTCTCAGAAGCCACCTACCAAAGCCAAAGGCCAGAACAGAGACCAAGAGATGATAAACCGACAGGAGAACCTCCAAACTAAAACCCAGAACCACCCAATGGAAAGAGATGAGCCGATGGAGCTACCCTTTGAAGGTCGAACACAGCTTCCTCGTCAAAGGCTGAGAAACCACAGAGAGAACTGGAAATTGAACAGAGGCAAGGGAATGAGCCGAGAGAAAAAACTCGCAAAGCTTCAACGCAAACACAGGGCAGTGCCATTCCTTAAGCTAGCCAGACCTTTCTTTGAAAGCCCCATTCATAAGTACTACACTGATGATCACTCTCATCTCTTGCAGGTAGTAGCGTGCGAAGGGAGGATCCATTACAGAGGACTGAAAGAATGAGCCTGAACCACTTAACGGGGGAGTGTAATGACTCGCATGCCAGGCGCTCTACCCTTCTCCTACATTTAACACCTCATACAAGATGGGCAGGTGTCGAGCTGCCTCGCCCCATCCGAGTCCTATCATGTTGAATGTTGCATCAGTCACCCGCATCCGGGGAATTTTGAACAAATAATTAAAATTAACTATAAAATTCATTGCAATTGTAAGGGTGACCCTTGAAGGTGTGCCAAATTTCTAATTTTTTCCATTAAATATAGGTTCCTTGGAAACCCTAAGCACTACCCCTCATTTTAAGGATGCCACTCACCATAAATAAAATGACATAGATTGAATGTACTTGACCTAACAAGGATATTGAGTGACTCCCATAGTTTCAAGTAAATTAAATAGGAAACTAGATTGGGCACTTGACTTTGAGATCTTGTGTTCCTAATTCACAACACCCAACAAGTTATGCTAGCATACTCAGCTATCTACTCCTAATTCACAATACCCAACAAGTTGTGCTAGCCTACTCGGCTATCTATAACATATTTAATTGAAGTATGGTGATGGTAATTTGATATATATATATCCACACACACTCACGCGCGCATGTACTCACACACACACCAAAGATATATATATATATATATATATATATATATGTACTCACACACACACCAAAGATATATATATATATATATATATATATATCTCAACACACACACCCCAAAGATATGGTAACAATGAAATCATGTAAAGTATGCTTTTAATTTCATGAAGTTGTTGGATCTCTTTTACAGAGTTCATAGGTAGTTGAATAAGCTAATTTTATTATATTAATATCAATTATTAATGACAACTATTAAATTTAATCATATGGGATAGTCACTGATACAACATGACTTTATCACATTATTGAAGGCCTATACTCTAACACCCACTTTTAAAACTACAATACTAACTATTAAAAATATTGATTGAAATTCAAACATTAAAAGTAAACTTCTTATGAAAATTATCCATGATTTCAAGACCATACAATTACTCCATTGGGATATCTCATCAACCTTCTAAAGATATAATTCTTGAGTTCCAATTTTTTAAATTCTCGTGTTCTTGAATACCATTTTCCTAAACTCTCAATTTCTATATCTCTTGAATTATTGGATATGAATCTATATCAAGTTACATATACCTTGATTCCCTTACATGTTCAAATATTTGACATTTCAAAATGCAAAAATGTACTCTATTTTATTGTCACATTTCTCATTCCTATAGTCTTTTTGGGCCTTCTATATCATAAAAATATCACAAGATATAGAAATTCATAGAGATAAAGGGGCCTACTTCCAGGGAAATAGACCCTCCTTGTGATAAAAAAGTTTCTATCACTAATCTAGTTTCTTGACTCTTATCCCTATGAATCATAAGAAATAAAACACAAATACAACTAAAATTCACCAATATATGGGTAATTCTCTAGGGGAGATCCTATACTTACATCCTCCTTGATTAAACTTGGTTTCCTATAGTTTGGAGGGTCACCCAGACTTGACAAGGTTGTGGGAAGGTCCTCCAGCATAGGAATTGGATTTTACTTGGAGAATTTCATTCCCCTTGAGCCATACCTGTCATCCATATTATTTTCCCTTATTGCTAGACCTTTGACTGAAATGGTGAGCCTTAACACCCCTTTTATGGAGGCAGTAAACTTTCCTTCAAATATTGAGAGCTACTTCTTTAGCTCTATAATTTCAACCCTATCTAAAATAATGGTCTGCATAACCATGGATTTCATAGTCTAATACATCTCCAATCACATAAAATATCCCATTTCCTTGGTTCATGAGTTTCCAAGGTCATATACCTTGCCTTTAGTATTCACCAAAGTTCACTCTATATCCATGTTATCCCATAATGGATGCACTACAATGTCAACCTCATCAATGGATGCTTTTCGCTCCATAGAACACCTTTATAGAAATTGATTGTAATCTCTTTCTATGTGTTTCTCTACTTGTGTACATGATGTTTCCCAATCTCCTTCATACGAACATAGCCTCTAGAGAGTGTGATCAAATTTTTCCTTTTATTATTCTTGTGACAGGTTGGCACTATGAATATTAGGCCCTCTACAATTGAATTAAGTGCATATTTTTATTCCTTCACTTGAATAATCCATATACATAAGTATTTTCCCCTGTGGTCATGAAAATTAAGTTGGGTTAAGTAGATCTCGACTAACCCTCAAGATGACAAATTCAAAACAACGTCCTACTAGTGGAAATACCAAATCATTCTTTGAGTTTGGAATAGTACCCACAACCCATTAAACCACTTTTATTCCTCCTTCATCAGATATGGTAATTCATTCACATAACTTTTCCTATGCATGAACCAAATCAAGGCCTTAATCCTATGGGAGGTCATGTTGACATGAATCAGGCAAAGGATTGGTAGCCCATCTATCTAGCATCATATCAACCAACATTGTCATATAGTAAGGCCTTTACTAACAACTCTATCTTTCCACAAGGTCAGAGCACAATGTTGGTGAGACTAATGATTTATAAACACCATCACCATTTTCTCTCAAGGTACATACTCCACTTAAGTGTTAACCGAGCATGACCTGCTTTGGAATATTTTTTTCTTCAATAGCTATTCCTTAAATAATATTGGTCAATGACTTTTATTATATTGGATGCCCTACCTCATCCTCAAAGAGTATCGAATGCCAGATGGTTAACCAATTCTTCATTTTGTCTTCCAAAGTGAAGACAAGAATGATGTGCCTATCTCTCTCTCTCAACTAGGGAGGATATATCAACCAAGCCAAGCTTGTCTCTCAAGTACACAAGATTCTTGTTAGGAAGATATTTCGTCAATATTAGATATACTATAGCTACAACACACCATTTTTTACTAGCTCCAAAATTTAGTGATAGTCGTTGTTTATATGCTTTGTCTTTCCATGAAATTTTGGGTCCTCAGATAATCGTATATAAATGGTGTTGTCATAATGTATCACTGTAGGGTCCATTAGTACTTTGAATATGTTGCATAGTATCTTCCTTAACCTAACCATTTCTCTGCTTACTTCATAGGTTGCAACATACTCAACCTCAACACTACTCAAAGAAATTGTGTCTTTCTTTCTTCTCATCCATGAGATCATTTAAGATCCCAAACTAAAACATACCTCCAGTAGTGCTTATTACATCCTACTCATTGTATCCCCAGTTGGAATATGTATATCCAAGCAAGTGGACACCATTCCTCCTATCATATGTATATGTTTTGATTCTATCCAAGGATAATGATTTGGCCCCACCTGCAATTGACTGAGAATGTTTATTGAAAAACTATGTTTGGTTGAGTGTTCACCAAGTACACTAGTGAGCCAATCAGTTTTCTATACTTTAAAGGATCCACCGGGCTCGATTCAGCACTCCTTACACTCTTTAAATTTTTTATCATCAGAGTGGTCATTGATTTGCATTCCATCATGTCAAACCACTTCAACATTTTGATCACATACTTTCCTTAACCCAAATAATATTCATTAGGCCATTTCCAAACTTCTAGTCCCAAATAGCAATGCATCAACCCTAGATCCTTCATGTCAAATTCCACATTTAGTTGCTTCTTACATTCTTCAATTTAGACGTCTACACCTATCAAGAGAAGATCATATACATACAGAAGGATGATTACATGTTCTCCATCTACAACCTTGATATAAATGTTTGAATTAACAAAATAATTTGTAAAGCCTATGATTACATTTTTCAACAACAAATCGGTCCCAACTATCTCATATTTTGAGATTACTTCACAGATTCCCCTCTTAATCAAATATTCAGCATCTCCAAAAATACTAAGGTGGCATATGAGTATACTTTCCACCCTCATACCTATCCAAACGGTCCATTTCACAACTTGATCCTACATCCTCCCTATGCATGAAAGATAGTATTCCATTCGCAACCACACTATAAAATTATGCTTGAATAGCAAGGCTTATGACAAACATGGGAAATCAAACCTTCCTAATGTGAGGATTTACAACTTGGACCAAAACAATCTAAGGTATCAAGTGCAACTAATCATGCACCCCTTGCAATATAACATCATTTAAATTCAAGTACAAGAAGTATTTGAATGTTGTACAACAACATTAGCCACATCACATGCTCAAAACCTGATCCAACAGAAAAAAACAATGATTGGTTATCAAGGTTATTATCTTATGTCAATCTCATTTGCTAAAGCTAATCCACTCTACTTCCATACTAAATCCATAGAATAATACAACTTTATATATAACTCCTATGGTATAGATCACTTCCAATGAATTGTATTTCTCCAATTCCAAAATAGAACAATATATAACAAAAATCCTTTTTTTTCCAAACCTTACAATACAATGTTCAGAAAAATTCATAGAAAAAGGTGAAGGCTAAATCTAATACTGGAATAAAACCCTGTACTAATCCAAGCAATGGTAATTTAAATATTTGTTGTTCTTCCTTTAAACTGTTGTGACTATGACTAACTTTGATATCCCCCTTCATAAAAAACCCTTCCTTTGATATTCCACTAGAATATTGACTACATTTACAACATAGAAAATAGTAGAAAGTCTACAAACCCTCACTCCATGACGCTTATGATCTTGTATTCTCCACTTCATATAAAATCCCCCAGTGTTTCATGGATTAATTTCCCATGCTCTATGGATTTGAAGCCTCACATTGACAAGCACATTATTTATTTTCAGCTAGGGTTTGTAGAAATAATGAACATATGCCTAAATGATAACTTATAGCAACACAACTTATAGTAATGATCTAAGAGTCAACCCTTCAATATTTTTGACATCTAAATAAAACATATCATAATCTCACAAATTTTTTTCAAGCTGATATTTCTATAATACATTTGCAAACATCTCCGAATATTTACACTTCCAATCTCTACATTGGATTTTAGCCAAATGGGAAACTCTAACAATCTCATGAATGACTAAATTTTTGCTTCCAAAATAGAAATGACTCCATACTTTTTTCTCTTACCCTTTCCCTTGTTTCTCATTTTACATTTCTAGAAACATAGTTGTCTATTACCCTAGAATGACACTAAGTGCTCAATTTCTGAAATGAAATAATCTCATTCTCAAAAATGGCGGAACCTTTTAGAGGAGAAAATATCCTTCAATATTTGAATTGAGAATTTCATCTTTGTTAAAAAAAACATTGCTTATGTTTGTTATTCAACCACATTCATATTAGATCTTTGTAATTTTCTCAGGGGCCGACTATTCCATGTTAGTATGTTTTGAGCACACATTTCTTGAGCTATAATTGATGATGCAATTTTATCTATGAGAATAGATTTGTAACCATCCATATTGAAGATTGACATATAAGTATCGATAATTGTCATATTTGTTACAAATTTTTTTCTTTATACAATGACCATTTAACTCAAATTTTGTTTCTTCTCTTCTTTTAACTAAGAAATATTAAAAGTGGATTAAGGGCAGTTAAGGATTGTTTTGGTGAGTTTTAGGGACCAAATTTCGAATCTGGGCTTTCTACCATGGTGAGGCCCCCAACGATGGGCTTAGAATTTTGGATCTCAATAACCAAATTTATATTGGATAAAATACATAAAAATGTATATCCTTGAAGAAAATATTGAATTTATAGCTATGGTTAATATTCATAATCATTATTATCATTTATGTAGTCATATAAATATATTTCTATGTAAAGCATGTTCTTCATACTATAAACGAATTTTTATTATTTATGAATTTGTCGAAAGAAAAATTAGAAGGCGTGTTCTTCATGACCTTCTCAAAAGGAAAATTTGAATTTTAAAATTTGATTTATGGATCCACAAGAAGACCAAGTCAACCCTCCTCCCTGTCAATTCGACTCAGCTGTAAAGAGGAACCTATTCAACCCCTAAAGAGACTATATATATATAAGGTCACTTGATCTCCCTCATGGTGTAATTCACATCTCACCATATCAAGCATGTTCTTCTCCCTTAAAATGAAGAATTCAAGAAGATGAAGGTTGAACATAGAAGAACATGTTTCCACTCCCATGTGTGACCAAACTTGGGATGAATTTTCTATGATGCATTTCTTATTTAATCTTTAGATGAGTGCTACACTTGGAATTTTAGCTTTTCCAGAGAGGCAGATGACATTTTATCTTGGGTTGGCACCATAAATGGAGGAAAAGACACTGTTTATGAGGGTCTGACATATAAGGTTTCTTTGAGTTTTCAAAAGGATTATCCCTTCAAGCCTCAGGTAGTGAAATTTGAGACACCTTACTTCCATCCTAATGTTGACAAGCTTGGAAACATATGCTTGGACATTCTTAAGGTATGTTTTATTTGTTTATTATATTTTCCTTTACCTTTTAGTTTTTAGAAAGTTCCCTGCAATTTTCAAGCCTAAGTATGCTCTGCTAAGTAATATGTCACCTTTTATACATTGATTTGTAATGAGAGTTGATTATAGGAAAAGCAGTCCTCGGCATATGATGTTCCTACTATCCTCTTGTCTATTCAAAGCCTTTTGGGAGGTAAACATGACCTTAATCTGGATCAACTTTGTAATTTTATATTCCTTTGGTTTTGTTTTCCACACTCAGTAAACTCTTTTGTACTGTGCAAAACCAAATAATGAATCTCCTCTTAATACCTTTGCGGCCTCCATATGGAGCAATCAAGAAGGTAATGCTTGTGACTCTTATTAAAATAAATTACAATTCCTAATTGCATGGCAGATGATTGAATTAATTTGGCTTTTAATAACAGACTAGAAGTCTTAGTGTTAAGGAATTCACTAACTATGGTTGACAATGTGTAGACTTCAAAAAAGTAGTGATGAAACAGTACAAGGATGATGGTGGAGCAACTAGTCAATAGTTTCAATTCATGCAGTTTTCAAGATTCAAAGACTATTTTCCTTCCATGAAATCATATCAAAATGTCTTGGAGGGTGGTTTAAAATTTTCAAAATGTATTGGAGGGTGGTTTAAAATTTTTGTAGTGTATTGTAATAGAGGTAGTGGAGTTTCTGTTAACCAATGGTGAATGTTTCTTGTAAATGTATGTATATCTATTTTGTCCTATGGAATTTGCTTAGTTATAAACTAACCATCATATGAATTATGGTGATTTTTTATATAAATGTATAGGATTAGTTAGGAATTATATGATGAATAGTGGTGCATTTTTTCGACAAATGTTTATAAACTATTGGCAAACTTGTATTCTTACTCGTAAGTCATGAACATAGTGTCTCATGAATTTTTTGGTTGTTTTGAGTGCTGGTAGATGTTTATAATAAATGTATATCATTTCCATTTCGCAATTTATTGAGTCTTTGACCATATTGGAAATTTGAGTGCTAGATGTTTATAATAAATGGATATCATTTCCATTTTCTTAATTTATTGAGTCTTTGACTACATTGGAAATTTACCTATCTAGAAGTTAGTACATGGAAAATTATTTTACACATGAAAGTGATTACACAAACCTTGTTTGTTGGAGATGAAAATTAATGTTTTTCTATGTTATAAAATATTATTTAGATGTAAAATTTTAGAGTTACTATGAATATTTTACAAATTTATTTTTCATTTAAAATACTTATTATAAAATTTAAAATTTAGTAATTTAAATAATGCAAATTATTTAATTTTCTCCATATTTATGTTATTTTATAGTTTTTTTGGAATAAAATTCCATCTTAGATAGCATGACAATAATAAAATAATGTAAATAGAATATAGTGGAATTACTTATTATAAAAAGTTATAATTGTTGAAGGCTTCTTATTTCAACCTACAATTGTTGAAGGCTTCTTATTTCAACCTAAGGTGGATGAGGATGTGTTGCCCAGATTGATTCTCAAGGAATATACTCAGTATATGGTTAGTCTTAATGTGTATCAATGACTATAGTGTATAAAGAGTTTGTTAGGTTTAATTGACTTTAATAAAATTTAAAAAATTAGATTCGTGTCAACCCCCCACCAATTTCCATGGATTTGATACTATTCAGATTGTAATAATTTCTCCATGATAATTAAGTCATTATTATTTATAACTTAAATTATATATAATGAAATTTTATTTTAGTCCATTATTTTAATAAATTTAAAATATTATATTCATCACCATGTGGCTCCATCCCAATGTTGACCATATTGGAAACATATGCTGACATTCTTAACATGTTTCTTATCTTTTCTCTTACCTTCTAGTTTTAAGACAGCTACCTACAACTTGAAAGCCTAAGTATGGTATGCTAGGTAATTTGTTATAGGAAAAATGAGAATTGATTATAGAAAAAATGGATCTCTGCATATGATGAGTTAGTACTATCCTCCCCTCCTATTTATTCAAAGCCTTTTGGGAGGTAAACAAAGAAACATATGCTTGGACATTCTTAAGGTATGTTTTGTTTGCTTCTTACCTTTTCCCTTAAGTTCTAGTACCTGCAACTTGCAAGCCTAAGTATGGCATGCTAGGTATGGTATACTAGGTAATCTGTTACTTTTTATAAGTTGATTTGTAATGAGAATTGATTACTAGAAAAATGGTCCTCTACATATGTTGTGTTCGTACTATCCTCCTGTCTATTCAAAGCCTTTTGGGTGGTAAACAAGAGCTTAATCTGGATCAAATTTGTAATTTTATATTCCTCTCCTTTTATTTTCTAAACTCAACCAAGTATTTACCAAATAATGAATCTCCTCTTAGTACCTTTGCAGCATCCATATGGAGAAATCAACAAGGTAATGCTTGTGGCACTTTTATTAAAATAAATTACAATTCCTAATTGTATGGCAGCATGATTGAATTATTTTTGACAATGTAGACTTCAAAAAGGGTAGTGACTACATACCATTGACAATGTGTAGGCTTCAAGAAGGTAGTGATGAAACTTTACAATGATGACCGTGGAGCAACTGGTAAATAATTTCAATTCATGTAGTTTTCAAGATTCAAATATTCTTTGCCTTGGATGAAATCAAATCAAATTCTCTTAGATGGTATTTTAACAATTTTGTAGTGTATTTTAATTGATTAACGGAAGTAGTGGAGTTTAGATAGTTATATTATTTTTATTGTAAATATATGGTTTATTAAAATGGAAATTAGCGTAGGGAAAATATACTTTTATTACTCCTAACCATTTGGTTGAATGTTCTTGTAAATGTATATATAATTCCATTTTGTCTAGCATATTGACAGATTGGCCATTAGTTAGCCATGAACGTACCATCATATAAATGATGGCAGTTCTTTAATAATTTATGTTGGTTGGTTATTTTATTCATAAATTTATGATGGAGGTTATTTTATTATAAATTTTTATAGGATTAGTTAGGAACTATATGATGATTAATGTGGTTGTTTTATATAAATATATAGAGGAATAGTTAGGACAACCTGGCCAATAATAATGCATATTCATTTTTTGGAGGAATGTTTACAGGCAAACTTGTATTCATACTTGTAAGTCATGAACATATTATATTGTATTCATACTTGTAAGTCATGAACATATTATGGCTATTTTGAATGCTGGTAGATGTTTATCATCAATGTATAAGATTTCCATTTTGTTTATTCATTGGGTCTTTGACAAGCTTGGAAATTTTCCCATAAACAAGTTATTACATGGAAACTTATTTTTATACTTGAAAGCAATTACATAAAAATTTGTTACTTGATATAAATGGAAATTTGTGGTAACAATTATTGGGATATTCTTGAGCTAAAATAATAACTTATTATTTTGTGCCCCTTGAGCTAACGAGGGATGATTACTAATTGATTAGTTTTACTGTTATAATCAAAATAAATTCTTGAACTAAGAGAGAGAGAGCCATTGAAGGAGGAATAGTAATTGATTTGTTTTACTGCTATAATTAAATTAATCTCAATTTCAGAGCAATTGATTTCGAAAAACGGAAAATCAACTTTATTTTAATATTGAAAATATATTATATTTAATCGTTTTCATATCAAAAAATTAAAAATATGTAAGGAAAAATATCCATTAAAATTTTAAGCCAATTTATTTATAAAACAACATTCCAAAAAAATAATCTTAGACTAATAAATTGATCTAAAAACCAAGCTCCAAATTTGTAGATAATTACCCAACCAAATAAAATATTTATTTAAAAAACAATCTAGGAACTTGTAAATAATTGGAAAACCAAACATTTAACACATTTCTTATGGCTCAATTAACAAAGATATGCTACCTTTGCAACTTGGGAATCTTCCCTTGTTACTATCAATATTTTACAAAATTTGTGTTTTCATTTAAAAAATATGTTATTAAATATACCTTTAGAATAATCTAAATTATTAAATTTTTTTAAATTAATTAATTTTAATAAATGCAAGCTATTTAATATTGTGTTTATTTTATATTACTTTGGATAAAATTTCATCTTTAGATAGCATTACAATAATAAAATCACATAAATAGAATATACTCTAATTATTTCCTTTAAATTTTTGTGAAAAAGTTATAATTATCTAAAAGTGAAATGGCCATATACCTGGTACAATTAAAAACACACATTTAATGAGACTTCAGTACTAGAATAAGGTTGTGACATGTCACTACTTATTTGTATACATGAATTGTGTGTTGATAGATTTTGCTTTATTTGATTGAAGTGAATTTTGGGTTTATAAATTTTAGTTTATTGCAGTGAATCTGTTAATTAATTAAATATAAATTTCTTTGAAATGCTATTAAATATTTTTTGTTTTTTTTTTTACATTTTATTTTGCAATGTCTTTTTTGTCCACTTTCTTTTGTTGAGAACAAATTCAACTTTAAATTTACAAAATAATGATCTAAGAATTTTAAAGAAATGAATGC
>APFE031300638.1:0-16131 GCA_000404065.3 Pinus taeda
GCAGCAGACTCTGATGATATTGGGGGAGGAAGGGCATCTCTACCCATGACATTCTTGCCCTTCCTTTGCCCCCTAACTACTGCCTTTGATTGAACCATGAACACTGTTACGGACCACGGCGTTACCTCAACGACAACCTGTAAAAAAAATGAACAAACTGCTGTCAAAAATTAAAAAATGCAAAAAAAATTAAAAAATGAACAAACTGCTGTAAAAAAATTGTAAACTGTGCATAGGGTGTAAACTGTGCATAAAAATTGTAATATGCCTGTATTTTTAACAATTATTTACAGGCAGAAATATTGATATCCATGAAGTTTTGATGGAAGGTTCAACAAGGCTTCCTGTTATGAAGTTATTACTGCTTCATTAGTGACAGGTTCTAAGGGTCAGTCTCTTGTTCATCCATTAAAATATGAGTTCTGTTATGAGACTGTAAATAATTCATTGAATAAACTACAAAGTTCAAACTATACTTCGGTATCCAGAAACTTTCCCTTTAAGATCCTTTCATTGACTTTGAGGTGTCATAGTGACATAAAATGATTTATATGTCAGAATAAGAACCCCAAATCCTTTGGCCTGGTGGAGTTAAGGCAACTCAGAATTTATTATGATCTGAGTTCATAAGTGCCGTGGAAGATTGGCTGATTTGATTCCTATACTCTGAAAAACAGTGAAGTCCGAATAAGTTATTCAACTTGAGAACCAGCTGATGTGATTGGATCTGCATGAATTTGACCACACTGAAGATTACTTGGCCCAGCTCAACGCACTTCAACAGCAACTGAGAACTTGGAAGATTGTTCTCCAAAATCTGTCTGAGCAGTGAGGACTTATTTGTCTCCAACGACTACAGAAGATTTGATTGGTAATGTTTCTCTTAGTGGATTTCAGTACTTTTTGTAATGCTTTGACTGAAGAACAAATAATTTTAAGAGGCATAATACTAAATAGTAGTTCCCAAGAGGACTCACAGTGTCAAGCACAGCACTGAGAAAAAAAACCATGTTGCTATAGTAGCAAACTGTGGCATTCCTCAAGAATCAAGATCCATGCCTTAAGCAGCTGAAGGACCTTCATAAGAAAATCGAGTTTACTATGTCCAATCATTAGCAAAAATGATCTTGAAAACCTTGCAAGTTGCATGTAAATAGTTCTAAAACCTTGCCTGACAGAATCCTTCCAGATGTTGGATTGTTGACTCTGGTTATACTCATATTGTTAGGGAGGTTTCACTGTTTACTACCCATTGAAGTATTGCTGGAATTATTGCGGTATCACTGTAAGAATGAAATGCTAATCCTGGCTGCTGTCCTACAACAGGCATTCGAACAAAACTGAGTATTCTATTGCCTAATTGGATGTGCGGAGCTATAGAAAATTCTGAGAAAAATAGTGACCTTATTTGTGATGTTTCTGAGCTTCGAAGAGGTCCTCCTGATATGATAAACTGTGACGGTTATTTCACTTAGATCATCGTTAAAGAAGGGTACCTAAAGTCCAACAAATTGTTTTAATGATCTTTTTAAATTTTCTAAGATTGGATAAAGTTTGAATAATACCTTCAGGCTTCGTCTCATTTCTGCTCTACTTAAATATCAATGGTATGTTCTATAGAATAACAATGCGGGAGTCTGTTACTCTGAAGCCGAAGTCTGTCCATTGTATAATACCAAGTTTAAAGGGGCTTCCACTGTAAAGAGGGGTCAGTTGCCAACTTGCCACAGTGGCAGGATTTGTACCTTATGATTAAAGCAGCCCATAAATCATAAACTTGTAAATGTAAACTCATATACACTGACAGTCTGACAATTAGTCATTCATATTAGTGAAACAATGAATCATCTTTTAGTTGAGAGTCGTTAGCTGAGCTCATTAATGACTCTAACACTAAGCTAGTTTAGTGTTGTCAATTGAGATTTACATTAGAAGGGGTCTTCCCACTTGTAATCACTCATCCTATAGGCTACTATCAATCAAAAACATTTTACTCTTTTGAATATTTTTTACATGGAGATTTCTTCCTCCATGTTTTAGGAATTTCAGTTACATTCCAACCCTGAGTGTTCAGGGGTCTGCACCCTATGTTTGTTTTATTGTTGTTTAATATTATGGAGTATTTCCATTCAGCATATTGGAGCACTTCAAAGTTGCATTGTATTGATGAAAAATCCTTGGTTTCATGTGAAAACAAAGCACGTTAAGTTGCGATACAAAAAAAGAGCCATTAATATCCATGAACAAATTGATTGACAGACTTTGCAGATGAAATTCTCTCAGACAAAGAACATACTCACTTATGCATTGACAAAAGCCTTGTTGAAGAATAAGTTATTATTATACAGTATACAGTTATCGCGCCGCAAGGCATGAATGAAGTTAACGAGCTTACCTGGAGGGCCGAGACTGGTGTGGTAGCCCGTAGTTGTAGTGATGGCTCTGGTAGGTGCACCGACAACGTGCGTCTGCTCTCTCTCTCAGCGGACTTCAGTGCTCACTGCTCAGTGTGCTCACATAACGTTATGAACTCCGCCCGCAAACCCCCGACTTTTAACCCGCGTAGTAGACGGACTCGTTAACCAAAAAACCCAGCCACGATTCGGATTTTAACTGGATTCGTTCCAAAAAGACCCAGACACGATTCGCATTTTCGGGACACGACCTGACACGAAGTGGGGAAAAAGGACACGACGAATCAGAAAAAAAGGACACGAATCCGTACCGAATCGTGTCGGATTCGACGGATTCGGGATTCGTGCCCCCTGTAGAGCGAATCCGGTATCTTAGGATTAGATGCATCAACAGATTTGATAAGCATAGTCCCCTTGGGACAACTAACCAAGAAGTTTAAAAGGGTTCTCCCCTTTTGGTCAGTCCAACCATCTGACATAACAGTGCATCCTGTTTTTGCCCATGATGCCCTAAATCCTCCAATCTTTGGGTGCAGTCACGCTTTTCATTTTGAAGAATCCGGCCTCTGAAATCATGATAAGAAGGGATTTTGTACCCCAAGCCAACACTGGCAATATCACCAACAGCAGGTTGGAAAAATGGATTATTCCTTACAATGCTGAAAGGAATATCACTCCAGAGGAGAAATTTTGCCAGCAACTAGTCAGCTTGTTCTTTCTCAGTTCTTATTAGCATTGAACCGATAGATGGCTGTGAACCAGGTGTGGTTCGAGGAACAAAAAATGATGATGCAGCTACCGGATTGGCTGATGCTGCAGTAGAACCAGTGCCACTTGGCCCACTTCCTTCAGCTGACCTTTTTAGTTGCCTTTTGAGTTCTTCTTTGGCCTCTCTAGTCTACTCTAATTCTTCCAATGCTCTCATGGCTCTTTGAATAAGTTCAGGATTTGTATTTGTACAAGGCCCCACATCATGTCCAGGGATTTGTGCAAGGTGAAACTTCAACCTGTACACCTCGCCGAACATCTCCTTTCTACACAACTTGCAACTCAAGTTTTGTCAGTCATTCGGAGAATGAGGTACAACATATTCCCAGAAATGATCCAATTTCCTTGGCATGTTTGTTTTTGAACTTTGAAGTTGCAAACTTGAAGTCTTGAATGGTGTTTTGGTGCAGTTGTGAACCTATGGGAAAATAAGGATTAGGATTACAATTTAGCATTTACAAAATTACAAGTTACAAATTTACAAATTACAATTTAGTATTTTAATTTTTAATTTTTACATTGATGATTGTACAATGAAAATCCAAGTTACCCGTAACCCAACCTAAAACAACCATTTCCAAATTCAAAGTTTCAAACACAAATTACCCAACCATTCCAGAATCCAAACCCAAGTTACCCAACCAAATGGAAAATGCCAAAAACAATGAAAAACACATAAACAATATTTAAAAAAAATGAAAACAAAAAAAAAAAATTGGTTCCCATAGTCATACCAAGTTACCCATCCCAAATCAATGAATAAAAATACAAAAAATTCTTTAAAAACAATGAAAACAAAAGAAAAATGGTGCCCATACCAAGTTTCCCAACCAAAAACAATGAAAAACATACAAAAACAATGTTTTTAAACAATGAAAACAAAAGAAAATTAATCCTCATATCGTTTCTATGGAGAAATCGGTGGTCTCCTCTTGATTCTCTCCTCTAAGCACTTAGATTTGGCTAAATAGTAAAAACCCTCTTCAGCTTGGTCTCCAAGAGCTCCTCTTCCCTCCGCGCGCGCCACTGTCCAAATGAGCAATTGAAAAAACCAAAAAAATGTTTATAAAATCGTGCTACCCTGACCCCCCACGATTTTTTAAGAAAACATCACGATTTTTTTGGTAAAAATCGCAATTTTTTCAAAAAATCCGGATTTTTTCAGTAAAAATCGGCAAAAAAAAATTTAGGCGATTTTTTCGTATAAAAATCGCGATTTGATCGGCAAGGTGAAAAAATCGCGATTTTTTCATTAAATCGCGATTTTCACAACACTGCTTGATAGAGTAGTTGCACAAGGAGACAGACAAGACTTTATATGATCACGATGCTCTCTTTATTGATGGTATGGAGAGGGCTTCGGGTGCCTATACCAAGTTGGATACTGAGAGAAGCAACGGGTGCTTCACGTTGACCAGGACAGCTTGGGGTCCTAGTATCAATAGACTCCTTCATGACAGGATAGTGTTGGGGACAGGGATGACTCAGTGGCACACTTGGGAGCCTGGTATCATTTGCAATAGCCATTTGGGTAAGTTGATAGAGGGGCGCTTGTTCGGGCATTGCTTGAGAACAAACAATTTTTGGTGCAAACTGTCATGTCCCCAATTAATAACTTTGCTAAGGGAATTCTCAATTTTGAAATTTTTGGCAGTTTATAAATATTTGGCATATAAACTTAGGAAAAGTGGGTGAAAAAGGAAAATTTATAAAGGTGCCATCCCCAAACATTAGAAAAGCCAAGAAATTCGATGGGAAGTGGAGTGGGGGCACTCCAAAGGAATACGCACCCGTTGGAGGAATTCGAATTAGGTGAGAGAGAGAATTTGATGGGTGAATCTCACAAGGAGCATGAGGGATGGCTAGCTATAAATTGGAGGTGAGGCTCTCATTTTAAGGGCTTTTTGACAATTTGACAATAGAACCAAGTTCTATTGAGTTGTTGAGCCAAGACAACTAAGTGTTGTTCAGCACTAGGGGATTCCAAGTAGAGATCTCCACTCTACCTTCAATGGACTTCGAGTGCCACTCTAGGGGAGACATCTTCACACTTCAGAGTTGTTCCGGGAGGAGTTTGCAAGCACAACCAGCCATCACGTGGAGCAGTTGCTATTGAAATTTGTAACTAAGTTCGGTCTTCATAAATGTATTTAAGATGTACTTATCAAAAGAATGAAGAAAATATTTTTATTATTATTATTATTATTATGACTTGTTAAAGCATGGGTTTCATGCTTAGGTCATCATGTTTTAGGTCAAAGTACCCATTAAGGACTTCTAGGATTTATTTTGAGTCATTAGAGTCATTGTACATTTAACAAGACCCTTCTTGGGCTTTCTGTCATATCCCCATTTTTATTATCCTCCATAGTACAGCTAGGGTGGATTTCCACAGCAAGGGAAGGCCAGATCATGGGAGCAGCGTTATGTCATCAAAGGTTCTGAGGGAGAATTGAGGAGTTTCTATGGAATCTGGGGGCATTCACTTGGCATATTCCATCACCCACACAATTTTCCTTTTGTTCTGTTGCATTCCGACAACTTTCCGAAAATTGCATTATTATGGCGTTTAACTTAATTAATTATGCTCGAGGTGGCATTCTAAGAGGATTAATTGATGGAACACCTCAGTGTAATAGCTCGTTGGAATTGGAACGAGAAGATCTACAGGATGGGATGCTGAGAAGTGGCTTTCAGTGGTCGGAGAGAGTATGGGGGCCAATTTACCATTTTCCCACATTAAAAAGAATATTTTAATTGAAATAAAAGAGGGAAAAGTGTTCCATGATTAAAATAATAATAAAATAGGAGGTCCTAGAGGGGTCCATCATATTTATAAAAAGAGGAGGCCATTAGGGGACATCTTGGATTTGATATTCCTTCTTGTATGAGAGGTTGAGAACTCGGTTCTCTACTTTAGCAGTAGCCCCAGGACGGAAACCCTCAGGTGGTTTAGTGAGATTGGGCGAGTACCCCTCTCCCCTTGGTAAATTCATCCAGAATTCACAGGAGAGCTTAGCAGTGGCAGTTCAGTTCAGTTTTGGTGGAGGGCCTGAGCACCATTGGAGCAGATTTATTTGGTGGTTATTCTCTCAGCCATTACCAGTTTATGTGTACTCTTTATCTTATAAAACAAGGATGAGTTCTGCATATTTGTCTTGTTTATTCATCAGTTGCAAAATATATTTCCAGTTTGTTGTTGATTTTGTGGTTCAAAATTGTGCTCATGGTTTATTTAAATTGACGGCTAAATTTTTAAAAGCAATTTCTGCAAAAATTAAATTCGGAACATTATAGTGGTATCAGAATTGGTTTTCCTGCCAGCCTGAGGGTTTTGAAGATTAATTCCATTTAGCAAGAAATCTCTAGGCTTTCCATTACTATCATTGGAGGAATTTTGGGGAAAATTTTGAAGGGACGGAGCCCTTACCTCAAGGGTTAATTTTCTTGGAATAATTTATCACTATTGTAGGGTTGAAATTATTAAGGGTTTTGGAGGTCGATTGCACTATTTCTCAAAGGACTGAGACTGTTACCAAAGTAAAATTGTTGAAGCCAAGACCTAATGAAAGTTCGCGGCAATATATCATTATATCTTACGTGTTAATGACAATACGTCATCAAGTTTGGATCGAATGCATAGTTTGGTATGTGCATCATGAGAGTTATGCTTATATAACGACAAAGGAGTCATCGCATAGGCCAACTAAAAGCTACAGCGAAGGACCTCGATCGGATTAACGGAAGTCGGCTCATCGCTGGAACTCACAACTAAACTCAATTTGCTTGTGAAAACCACTGCATGATGGAAGATCGGTCGACATAAAAGTCGTCATGGAATTAAGGGTCAAGGTTCCTTAGTCTCCGTTCGCTACGCCCAATCCGAATTCATATCTCTCCATATCGTTGAACGGAAGTCAATGGGTGTCCTCTGATTGCCGCATGAAGGCGATACCTCAAGCCGCCATCCCAGGAATCGAATCAAAGAATTGTGCTGGTGATTTTTGCCAACCACCAGTTCCCTTGTACATCGTGGACCCATGTAACAGACAATAGACTAGAGAATGCACAGATGGGTCAAAGGGATCATGAACGTTGATGAAAAGGAAGGAGATTAAGTGTCGCCACCTGTGCTAGATCAGTGGGGTCGACAAATGATAGCCAACCAGAAAATGAGTCGCGCTAGAATTTATCAGAAAAGGTGATCGATTCTCAAGCTAATTCCTATAGGAACTGCGTTGTCACCTACACGAAGGATGAATTGAGCTTAATACCTCTATTTCCCAGGCAGAAGAGTTCGTGGCTTGCTGGCATTTTCGACAGAGCTGAGAGACAGGGACCTACCTGTGTGCACAAATATGTGGGCAATCGAGAAGGACGCAGTGGCTCCAATGAATATGAAGGAACGGGTTTACTGAACTCGTGGGCCTATAGGAGACTTTGGCAGAGTGCAGGGATTGATGCAGCCAAGCAACATCACAAAAATTGAGTAAATTAGACCACGTGATGAATCTATGCTCTGAGCATTAGAACGATTTTCTCCGAGAATTACTTGTGCGCAAAGCCTGTTTGACAGAGCATGTCGTTGAGGGTGTGTCTGTCATTGTTCTTTGACTGTTACTGTTGGTGCTACAATCCAATTACTATCGCATGGGTATGATGTGTGCATTTCTGAAGGTCAACACAGTGTGCTAAAGAAAGGGATTTTCAGCGAATATCTATATTGCAAACTACAGGAAAAAGGTGTTGTGACTGAGTGTATGCCGTTGCATTGTATTGCAGATATAGAAGACAAGTTCACATTTATTCTGTAAATTTGTTGAGGGATTGTGATTACAATATTAACCAGATGTGACTATACAAAGGTGTATATCAGTCAGAAGGGAGCACAAGTTTGTCCAATTGTTGAAGGTGTCCTATAAGTCCGTGGCTGTAGCAGAGGTTAAAGAGCAGAGAATACCTTCTCTTATATTCCATTTTGTTGAAGTGAACTCCAAGCCTAAGCATGTTTTGAAGCCACAACTAACTATCTCGGACCAGGTTCCTTTTGTGTTACTTGCAATGTATTTTCTATTATCAAGTTAATGTATGGGCTGTGCACTTTCCAGCTTGTTTAAGGAAAGTCTCTAGAAATAATCTGTGTTATTCCTGAAGTGTGATCATCTGGTTTCCTATTGGTGTATTGTATATTTCCACTCAAGACAAAAATAAGCGAAAACAATACCTACACCAGTGTGCCTATCATACGTTTGACAAACTAATCACTGAAGAAACACATTAAACTCTGGCAATTTTGGGGCATCTCTAGGTAAAATTTTACAATTTTAGATACATGAACTATTCGACACAAGTCCTCCCTAAAAAACACTTGAAAGCTTAGGAAAATTTCAGCGGTCACTGTAGGGAAAAACTATGGACAGGTTCATAGAACTCCTGAACGAATTAAAAAAATTAAATCAGCCCAGCAGTACCTCTTCAGACCAACCAAAGGTAAAACAGAATAGCAGACCATTTTCCAAAGAGGTCCATAATATGCTAAAGCAGAAGCAACAGAGGGATTTACAGAAGGAAAAAGAAATGGGAAATTGGCTTTATGCACTTGGGATGGACTTAAAGACTAGAAGATCAGAAAATGATTTTCTCACATCAGAAAAACTGGAACCTTGTCTTTTCAAGTTGGAACAATCTGATTGGATTTTAAATTGGGCTCTAGAGCCAGCTATGCTTGCATTGGTACAAGCCAGATTCTTGGAGCATCCAGGTGAGAGAGTCAAGCTTATAATTGCCTCTTGTTTCAGTGATATTTTGAGGATAGTAGCACCCTTTCCTCCCTACAATGATGACATCATGAAAAGGGTCTTTCAATTTATTGTAGAGTGTTAATCAGGGTTGCATGACATGCAGAGCTCCAACTTTGATAGAAGGCGTATAATCTTAGATACCATGGCCAAAACCAGATCCTACGTAGTCATGCTTGATCTATAGCAGGATGATCTGATCCTTCAGATGTGCCTGTTGTCGCGCAGATTGACACAACAACGCTCAGACCGGGGGCTGTCACTCTGATCCCCGATCCCTCCGTTTAAGCCTGTCTCCCGCGGCTAAGGGGGTAGACCCTGTGAGATGATGAAGACCAACTGTCGACCAGTTGGTTGGGAGACACGAGACACGATAAGATAAGCACTAGATGAATTTGATTAACTTAGCAGACCAGTGCCTTAAGAGATTGTTATTAAATTGATTACTTGTTAAATGATATAGAAAAAATAAACCGTGACCAGCAAGCATTTGTCATCAGCTAGCAATTGAAAACTTCGAAAGATATAATCATGCACATTAACCAGATATTATATTCAAGCATGCCAGATAAACATCAATCCCAAAATTTTAGTCTCAGCAAAAATAGAACGCAATAAAATTCCCAGGCTAAGACTTCCAAAAAATTTCACGATGAATATTTTTATGGCTTTTCAGACAAAAATTTAAAACTAAAAGTCTAAACTAAAACTTGAAATTAAAAATTAATCTAAATCTAAAGTCTAATAAAAGAGAACTTTTATTAGTCTTTTATATTTTATATTTTTTATGATTTTTTTTTATTTTTATAAATTTTTATTTTTCTTTTAAAAGAAAATCAAAAACAAAATGAATATAAAAAAATTAAAAAAAACTACAATAAAAAAAATTTTCAAACAAAACTAAAATAAACTCAATAAAAATATAACTAAAAGTAAAGTTTAATCTAAGTTATTTTAAATCAAATAAAACATAAAGAAGAAAACCTAAAATGGAAAATTTTTATTTTTATTTTTATTTTTTATTTTTTATTTTTTTTAAACTTCTAAAAAGGAAAGTAAAAAAAAATCTAATTTAAACCTAACAACTATATAAAAATTTTAAATCTAAAAATCTAAAAAAAAAAAGAAACTATATAAAAAATCCTAAACTAAACACTAAAAACCCTAAGACAAGAAACTTTTTTTTTTATGAATTTTTTGTTTTATATAAAAAAATAAATGTTAAATCTAAATTATAACTTAACATATATATCAAAACTGAACTAAAATCAAATAAGTGCGTGACTCACTAAACCCTTAAAAAGGAAAATGCAAACGATTATTTACCTATGTTAAACGCATGAACACAAAATCGATTTCTGGTTATGAACCCACGCACGAAATGAGCACGCTAAAGCCTTTACGCATTAAAAAGAATGAACAGACATGCGATTTTTTTTTTTAAACCGACTATCTTACCACAAGAATCGTCTCACGCATACCTGGCCCGTGATCTCTTGTGTGCAGATCGATTAGCAACAGATAGATGTCGTCTCAGCTTCTGGCAATTATGTAGAACCACGTTAAAAAATCTGCGTTGATCAAAAGCTTTTTCGATGCCAAGAAAAATGTAAACGCAAGCTAGACAAGGACTTGGCACGCAGGTCAGCGGATGGTGAGCGTACGAGGAGCAACAAATGCCGATAAAAAAAATGGTCTGCTCGGCGATGAATAAAACTGCGTGGGAGGGGCTGCCACGATGGAAAAAAAGATCAAAGCTTGGCAGCGATGTTGCGGATATGTGAAGGACAGCGCGTTGGAGATTGAGCGGATTTGATTTGCAAGCTGGGCAGCATGGAGCGTTGGACATGCAGAAACATACGCAGGCGGAGATGGTTATGCACGCGGCTTACATGATACCCGGGACATACATATCAAATAAAAACGATTTGGTTTAGCGTATTTTGCAGGTTAGCGCTGAATATGGAGCTGAGACGGCGGAGGAGAAAAGCTACGCAAAAGCTGGACGGGTCACAGCGTTTTGAAGGACGGCAATAGTTGTTGCGGAAAGGCAATGTGAAGGGAAATGTTGGCAGTAAAAAACCCACACTCTGACTGTGTTTGAACTGGTGTAGTAATCACTCGACGACTGGATGGGAGGATGTAGCACACAACTTCGAAGAAATTTTCCAGATCTGAAAACCCCTGGCCAGCGGGGTGACGAGCCTGCAACACTCAACCTTGCACCTGCAATTTATCTCAGACCTGCAAATTTAAAAAAAAACAAAAATTCGGAAAGTATATGCAAAAAAAAAAAATTAAAATGAAACCCTGCAAAACGATCAAAATTTCAAAATTTAAAATTTTTGGCTCTACAAAGCCAGATTTGTCAGTTGTCACCCAAAATATTTTAGAAAGAAAAAAAAAAATTCAGGTTTCAAATAAAGTGCTTCAGAAAACTCTCGAGAAATAACACAAACGAAATGATTAACCCAGGGCCAAAATCAGCTGGACCCTGCAAAGAAGGGCCTGTGGGAGTTGGTTGGTTCAGCCTAGAACTTCCCTAAGCGCCCACCAATATTCTTCAGTAAAGGTCTTTCCTGCACAGCTTAAGCAACCATCAGCATAGAGAGAAAGAATGCTGCTAGATTTCAGAAAATAATGGAGATACCTGCCATTATCTCAGAAACCCTAACAACCCTCAAACCCTAGTACATGAACAAGATATCTGTGCTCACGATACTCAAAAAAAAAAAGCTATCATTAATGGCTGAAAAATGAAATATGCTGAAAATTAAACATCTCACAGCACTTCCAGAGAGTAACACCAGCCAAATTTGGACCCCAAAGTCTTCTTTTATTAACCAGAAAAAAGTTTACAAGAGAGCTTCTTCAGTACAAGACTCACAGATCAGATGATCTGAAATGACCCCCTAAGACCCTATATAAAGGAGATGATCCCAACGGCTAGTTTGAGTGATCCATGTTGAAGCGATCTCGACCGTTGATGAAGATTAAGACATCTCTTAATCTCATCCGTCGATTTTATTAAAAAAATGTATTTTGCATGCATTCACAAAAAATATTATTATTTTATTATTTAGGGTTTTTTGCTTTATTTTATGAATTTTTATTATTTTTAATTTAAATTTTATTTTATTTTTTTTTTATTATTTTTATTTATTTTATTATTTTTATTCATTTTTTAATTTCTTAATTCATTTTAAAATGGATCATCGAACTAAGCCTTCGGAAACATCACCTAGGACCTAGGACTTAGGACTCATGAGGGGATTTAAGACATTTTTCGACCCTCCGGACACATTACATCATGACTTTTACAATTTACATCTTGAGGGAGAAAAACCCCTTTAACATAGACCCTCAGAAATCACTCAGTTCTGCGACACAACTATAATCTAGCAGGTTAACACACTAGGATTCTCCTAAAGTTCTAATAACAAAATGCATCCCGGCTTTGGGGTCAGGCTTGAAGGAAAACTCTGCCGATCCGTGGATCGGTGAGACGAAAAACCTTCCGGGACATAGATTATTATTAGAAAGTTAGGTCCACCTAGGCAATTTACATACATGACTCTGTCCTGCTAAGATTATTTACATTTCATATATGCAGACTGGGTTTACAATTGGATTGATCAAGCTGATCAGGTGCTGCCCCTTTTTGCAAGGAAAAAAGGGGGTGTACTGCATGGGTAGTTGACCGGTAGAGGTCAACAGTGCCAAATCTTCTTTACCAACATTAGAGAGCATCACCCTGAGGAGGTAAAAGCTAACATGAGAGATATTTTATCCTCATTATTACTTGAAGGTGACATCATTCGCAAACAGCTGCAGGCCAAATTGTTAGCTATTTGGAGGAAGACACAGGTTGTCTCACCAACTGCCTATGAGCTAGCCAAAAGGATGGTTGAGCGAAACATGAAATTCTTCAGAAGACAGCTAACCCAAGAGGAGTTACGGAGGATTTGTGGTGACCAACCATGCAGCAAGAATCAGCTGAGGAGAAAAGGTCTTTGCTTCATTTGTAAAGAACCTTGGGTACCTGACCACTTGTGCATGAGTGACACCGAGGAGATGGCAGAGGTAGATCAGGAGGAGATTCCTTCTAACTTTCAAGATGAACATTCTTCTTTTATAGTTGAGTCTGTGGGTTCTTACAAGGACACCTTTGAGGAGCATGAGCAGTCATGGGGAGTCTTTGAGAACAGCTCAGAGATGCAACCATGTTGGGTAGAGGAGTTTGATGAGCAGAAGCATGTTCCCATTCAGCATGAGCAGCACATAATGGAATGCAGCATGCATGATGGGCCATCTTTGGAGAGTCAGCTAGTGGCTTATGTTGAGCCCATGATGGAGGAGGGTGAGCAGACATCCTTGAGGCCAGCTATTGATGGGGAGTAGGCAGATATACAGGCAGCCACTAGGGAGGTAGTATTTGCAGATATTGGTCATCAGGAGGCATTGGGACCTGACAAGACAGTTTGGTGACAAGTGGACCAGTGGAGCATGGAATTTTTGTTGTCTTTTGCTAACATTGTTTTTAGAGACAACAGGGCCCCAAAGGCCAAGGATTGGATCCTAGAGAGCCAAGATATCCTCAAGGCTCTTAAGGATAACTTACAAATAGCTCAGAACCAGCATTAGATGTATGTTGACAGGGATCGAGTAGAGAGGCATTTCGAGGAGGGGGACTTGGTCTACATTTCATTGCAGCCTTACTGGTAATCCACGCCGAAGCAGAAGGGGGTCAAGAAGCTGCATCCGAGATTCTTTGGGTCTTACAGGGTGATTAGGAGGGTTGGAGAGGTGGCTAACGAGTTGGAGCTACCACCGAGGAGCGGGATCCATAACATTTTTCATGTGTCATGCCTCAAGAGGGTGTTGGGGCAACAAGTTACAGCAGTTGTGGAGTTGCCACCGCTTGATTATGAGGGGCACCTGATTTTAGAGTCGGAGGCCATCTTGGAGACTAGGGAGAGAAAGCTCAAGAGCAAGGTCATCAGAGAGTACTTGGTGTGTTGGAAGAGCTTATCATATGGGGATGCTACTTGGGAAGGGGAGCACATACTTGAGCATCCAGCATTTAAGTTGCTTGGGGACAAGCAACATTTGGGAGGGGAGGATTGTCATGTCCCTTCCTGAATTAATTTGGAACAAGATTAATTATTATATTTTGGGGCAATTTTGGAGATAGTGAGGCCCATTCGATTTTATTAAGAGATTAGACTTAGGAAAAGATATTTTGTTGTGGTTAAGTTCCACGTGAGGGCCACCCACACTAGGGAAATATGCACTCCCTAGTTCGAATTGCATGGAGGGGAAAAATCGATGGTTGAGTGAGGGCCCATGATGGAGGGAAAATTGGAGGGAAAAGTGCTCCACGAAATCTATATAAGGAAGGCAGCTCTCCTCATTTCATCATCTTTTGGCATATCGATTTCTCTTTGGTTGCTCGAGCTACTTAACCACGCCACTTGTTGTTCAACAAGAGTTCTTCAAGCGAAGAAATCACCCTTTCTTCGGGGCACTTCGAGTGCCACCCTCGGAAGGTTTTCCTTCATTCTTCCGGAGGAGGATTTCATTGTTGTTTCCAGAAGTTGCATTCATCTCCAAGTGGTGCGTATTACTGGAGGACGCAATGAAGAGGAGGCTAAGTTTGCTTGTGGTGTCTTGCAGTGGAGTTCGGATGGGAGATTTTCTAGAGAGGAGGCATAGGAGATTTGTTGTCATTTTGGAGAGTTTGGGCGCTGGAGGAGAGTGCTTCTTGGCAGTGTGACTTTCGCACTTCCTAGGCTAGCGCAGAGGCAACATTTGGTGCACACGTGGGAGGTAGAGCATCAGTGTTTAAGGTTGAACTTGGCCGAGGGAGCTAAGGGAAGCATTTGTGGTCCTGTGGAGGAGATTGCTACATTTCCGGAGCTTGGGAGGAGGTTTTTGCTTGTATCCCTTGCAGGCCATATTCTTGAGCAGTTTGGAAGGCGTAGGGCATATTGGAGGCAGAATTTGGGGGTTGGATTTAGATCAAACCCTTTTTGGGTTTTCGTGGGTTTTGGTCAAGGAGCTTGCAGCTGATTTTTGTAGCATTTTCTGAGCAGCGGAAGTGGAATTTCTTGCAGGTCCTTTCAAGCCAGCAGTGTAGTTTTATTGGCAACGCAGAGCATTAGAGGAGCAGTCATTTTCCAGTACTTTATATCATTGTCTCATCACCTAGGTTTTGTCACGCTTGCCATTGAGGCAAGACCAGGTGCATTCCTCCATACTATTGTACTTGCTTCATTGATTAATAAAATGGCTCAGTTGGTTCTACTTCTGGAGTTTTTATGAGCATTTACTGATTGTTGAAAATTTTTGCGTGTAAATCGTTTTTGCTTTTCATATCACTGTTTATTTAAGTTTAGAACATTACAAGCAAGGATCCCAATGTTACTTGGGAGCGGGAGCGGAAGCGAGGAGCGGGAGCGGAAGCGGGAGCGGGAGCGACCATTTTCAGAAGCTCCCGGTTTGGGAGCGAATCCCGGAGCGATTTTTTAAAAATATATATATTTTTTATATTTTTTAATTTTTGATACATATATGTCAACAAAAACATGTAGAATGATGAAATAGACATAAAAAACATAAAAAAAACATAAATTGATCATTGAACCATATCACATCAATCATCTAGATTCTAGAAATTATAATCGTCATCAACCTTAGTAAAATAATAAATTAAAATAGCATTCAATTCAATAACATTTATCATCATTGATCACCAAAGTAACAAGTTGTACTTGTAAGCCAAGTTTAACCATTACAAGAAGTAATATCGAAGATATTTCTAAGTCCTAACTTCTAACTGTTAACATGATATGAAACGTTAAAAATTTATAAAATGAAACATGAATAATGAGATGAAATGAAACAACTTTAGTCTTTCACAAAGCATCATATTCATAATTCACAATCATTACCAATGAGTTATAATTGCCAAGGCCCAACTTCAGACTTCAAATTTTCATTGTCACAGTGATATAATGTTTACAAAAAATATCATAATGTCATAATGATATGAAAGAGTCAAGAGTCAAGGACTCAAAACTCAACAGTTATGAAAACTAAAGTGACAAAGTCTAATAGAAACTAAAAAAGACAAGTAAACTGAAAATCTA